>BLSH010170685.1:2482384-2493121 GCA_018402905.1 Glandirana rugosa
ACTGTCGACACTGCCCCTGTCTACAAAACCCCTGACACTGTCTACAAAACCCCTGTATGTCTACAAAACCCCTGACACTGTCTACAAAACACATACCACTGTCTACACTAACCCCTGTATGTCTACAAAACCCCTGACAAAATACCCCTGTGACTACATCTGTATGTCCCCAATCACATCTGTCACCATACACAAAACATCTGTCACAGTCCCCAAAACATCTGTATGTCCCCAAAACATCTGTCACAGTCCCCAAAACATCTGTCCCCGTCACAGCTGTCACCATACACAAAACATCTGTATGTCCCCATCACATCTGTCACCATACACAAAACATCTGTCACAGTCCCCAAAACATCTGTCCGTCCCTGTCACAGCTGTCACTATACACAAAACATCTGTCTGTCCCCGTCACATCTGTCACAGTCCCCAAAACATCTGTCAGCCAACACCAAATAAACTCAGATTTGGGTTATTTTTACCAAAGAAATGTAGCAGTATCATTTTTGGTCAAAATTTATGAAGAGAAATTACTTATTTGCAAAATTTTATAACAGAAACAAAGAAAAATGCATTATTTTTGAAAATTTTCAGTCTTTTTTAATTTATAGCGCAAAAAATAAAAAATCCAGGGGTGATTAAATACCACCAAAAGAAAGCTCTATTTGTGTGAAAAAAAAATGATAAAAATTTCATATGGGTACAGTGTCGCATGACCGCGCAATTGTCATTCAAACTGCAACAGCGCTGAAAATTGGTCCGGGAAGGAAGGGGGTTTAAGTGCCCAGTATTGAAGTGGTTAATACTGCTTGAAGCTCCATGCAGTGGTTATTGGTAGACTATCCTCTGCACTCAAGTGGCCGATGCTGATTGGTAGGTTGAATAAAGCACCATAGTTCCTCCCTTGAACCACCTCCCTTCTGCCATATTGTTAAAAAAAAAAAAAAACAGGCAGGTGGACATGTATTTCTGGAGCATTGTTTAGAAAAAGTCATGTGTATGCAGCCACTGTGCCCCTGAAATGGTGTCATTGACAGATCACCCCCCCCCCCCCCCAATCACATGTATGTCAGTATTCAGCTGTGACTGAAATGGGTAGTTAGTGAAATGCCTCTAAATTGAAGTGGTTCTAAAGTCAGAAGGGCTTTTTTCTTAATGCATTCAGGGGGGCTGCTGCACAGATAGCGTATCTAATACTTACCTGAGCCCATCTCAGTCCAGCGATATGCACGAGTGCCTCGGCTGTCTTGGACTCTCCCTCCTGATTGGCCGTGACACAGTAGCAGCGCCATTGGCTCCCGCTGCTTTCAAAGTTAGTTAGCCAATGAGGAGAGAGGGGGTGGGGCTAAACCGTGGCTCTGTCTGAATCGACACATGGAGCTGCTCAGGTGCCCCATAGCGAGCTGCTTGCTGTGGGGGGCGCTCGATAGGGGGGACCCGAGAAAAGGATTGGGGCTGCTCTGTGCATAATCATTTCACAAAACAGGTTAAGTATAACATCTTTAATTTTTTTTAACCACTTTCGGACCAACGCTGTCACCTGACGGCGGTCACTTTGAAGCGGAATACCGTTGTTGTGGTAGCAGATGGCTACTATAACCCGGGTATAATTTTTTTTTTTTTTTTTCAGCCGGCGATTCTGTGTAAGATAAAAGTGGTCTTAGCGGCGGATTCACCTTGAGATCACTTTTATCAGCATCGGTAGAGGTACCCCCTTCCGCCGCTTTCCGGTCATCTCCGCCACTTACTGGACCTGCCAACAGCGGCAGAGATGATCGGTTCCTCTAACCCCCAGTGTCCATGAGCCGAGTGAGCGGCTGAAGCTGTTCACTCAGCTCCATAACGTGGCAGGGCGGAAGCAACGTCACAAGTCACTTCCACCCAATGCTCTTAAAGGGCCTTTTCTTTCTTTTTTTTTTTTTTATTTATTTTTATTTTTTTTGCATTTTACTGTAAATATGAGATTTGAGGTCTTTTTGACCCCAGATCTCATATTTAAGAGGTCCTGTCATGCTTTTTTCTATTACAAGTATTGTTTACATTTCTTGTAATAGGAATTTTTTTAAAGAACAGTAAAAATAAAAAGTAAAATAATTAAAAAAAAAAAATTTAAAGCGCCGCGAGCTCGCGCACAGAACCGAACACATACGTAAGTCCCGCCCACATATGAAAACTGTATTCAAACCACACGTGAGGTATTGCCACAATCGTTAAAGCGAAAGCAATCATTTTAGCACTAAACCTCCTCCTGTAACTCAAAACTGGAGATTTTTAAGTTGCAAAGTCTGTCGCCATTCCGCAAGCGGACGCAATTTTGAAGCATGACATGTTGGGTATCATTTTACTCAGCATAACATTATATTTCACAATATGGAAAAAAATTGGCCAAACTTTACTGTTTTATTTTTTAACTCAAAAATTTTTTTTTTTTTTTTTTTTAAATCGCACTTGTAAGACCGCTGCGCAAATACTGTGTAACATAAAGTTTTGCAACAACTGCCATTTTATTCTCTAGGGTGTTAGAAAAAAAAAACAATATATAATGTTTGGGGGTTCTAAGTGATTTTTATAGCGAAAAAAAATTGGTTTTAACTCATAAACACCAAACCCAAAAAACGGGCTCGGTCTTGAAGTGGTTAAAGAAAAAAACAAACAAACTTAAAGTATATGTAAAACGACCCATACAGTTTACAGAACTATCACACTTTGAATTACAATTACTCAGTCATGCAACACTGTACCCATATGAAATTTGCGTTCTCTTTTTTTAACACAAATAATTTCTTCTGGTGATATTTAATCACTAGTGGGTTTTTATTTTTTGTGCTATAAATAAAAAAGATTGAAAATTTTGTGAAAAATGCCTTTCTCTTCCGTTCATTGACAGACGCAGCCTCTAATCTTGACATGTGGGGTATGCACCTTTTACCAGGAGTAGACTAGGCAGAACACAGTTCAGACAAAAAAGCAAGCTAGCCCCTCCTAGGGGGCAGTCCTCACTCTGCATAACCCCCTCCGTCCTGCTAGCACACCAGTTTTTTCTGCCTAGTGCAAGGAGTAGCACCTAGGCTCCCTGCTGGGATCTGCCCTTTCCCAATTTCTTTGTTTTTTTTTCTCAAGATTTTGATGAAGAATGCAATCAAGTAGCTGGCTGGGTGACATGCTGGAGATCCTTAAGTCCAGGTAGTCTCCCCAGTGCGCCGACGGATGTGAGCCGTCCCTTAGCTGTCTGCGGGGTCGGCCGCATCGGGCCCCGCTCTGTGCGGGGCGGCCGGCGGGTTAAACGTCCCACCAGCGTGCTGAGTGACCGGGCTGCGGCTCGCGTCGAGGCGCCGCTTGGCTGACAGCTCCCTCCCCACCTGTAGGGGCGGCAGGCCTGTCTCGGATGGCTACCTGCTGCGTCCGCCTGGAAGGGTCAGTATGCTTCCCCCCCCCCCCCTTGGGGGTGCAGAGGTGGGGGGCTGGTGGGTGCCCTATCTTGTTTCCTCTCCCCCCCGCCGTTTGGGCGTGAGTGGTTCCGGCCCCCTCCCCGCACCGCATCCCGCCGCTTCTGCCTCAGTGCTGCTGTTTTTGGGCCCTCTGGCCATATGGTGATCGCCGCCATTTTTTTCGGGCCGGCCGCCATTTTGCCGGAGTTGCGGCCATCTGGCTAGTGTTTGCTCGGTGGCCATATTTGGTTGGTCTCCTGATGAGCATATAGCATGTGCTTTGGCGCCGTTTTCCTCATTCTGGATGGCACGCTCGACACGTGTGGGGCAGCACAGCAGCGGTAGCAGCAGTGGAGGCAGCTCACTTTTCAGCAAGTATAGCTGGCTTTACCCTGGGGTGCAGGTCCTCTGGTGCATTTCCGGTCCACTGTGCGGGGTTGACTGAGGGGCGGCCTGTGGTGGGGGTGTGGCCTGTAGGCCTCACTAGTGTTCGGGGGGTGGCACATCGCGGCTGAACCGGGTGTGTCGGTTCCGGAAGTCTCTGGCGGCGTTGGGACCTGTAGTCCCACTGGACAAACTTACTTCAATTTTGGAAGAGTTTCTCGCCCGGGTGGAACCGGTCCATGGTAGGGGGGTGGCGAAGAAGCGTTCACCCCCTCCCCCATCCTCTGAGGAGGATTCAGAGAAGGAAGGGGGTTATGTGATCTCAGGGACCCCCGTGGACCTGTCAGATGGGGAATTGGACCCTTCTGACGGTGAGGAGGAGCAGGGGGCCACCGTAGCGCGGGAAAAGGCGTTGGTGGGCTCCCTGGTGGCTGCCGTCCGCGAGACACTGCATTTGGGCCAGACCGGGACGTCGCAAGAGGGGGCTTATGCCTTTGGGTCCCATAGGCCGGCTCAGACTCCTAGGGTTTTCCCTTATGTGCCATACATTGACCAGTTTGTCTACAAGGAATGGCAGCGTCCTCAGAATTCGTTAGCATTGCCAAAACGCTTTTCTGTGTGCTATCCTTTTGAGGATAGCTTGGTGTAGAAGTGGGTGTCCCCCGTGGTAGACCCTCCGGTGGCCCGCCTGAACAAGGCTACCACGATTCCGATGGAGGGCTCACCATCTTTTAAAAAGCCTGCCGACAGGCGGAAGGAGGCGATGTCTAAGGCTATGTTCCTGGTGGCGGGGGCGGCCATGCGGCCGGTACTGGCTTCAGCGATGGTGGCGCAGACACTCGCGGAGTGGGCGACAGGGCTGCACAAGGATTTGGGGGACCTCGGGGTCCTTTCGGAGTCGGTGCAGCTGGCTGACCAGCTGGCGCAGGGTCTCAGGTACCTCTGCGATGCGGCATTGGACGTAGCTCCCATGCTGTCGAAACTTGCAGTTTTTTTCTATCCTTATTAGACGGCTGCTGTGGCTGAGGTGCTGGTCGGACGACCATGCGTCGAAAAAAGGCCTCACGGACCTGCCGTTTCAGGGCGGTCGGCTATTTGGGACCTCCATGGATGAAATCATTAGGGACTTCACTGGGGGGAAGAGTACGTTTCTTCCGGAACCCAAGCGGCGGTGCTCCTCCTTTTCTACTCGGAAGCGCTTTTTTTTTCGTGCACCCGGTGCAGCGGGCGCCGTCAAGGCTCCTGCAGGGAACCAGAAGCGTTCCTGCCAGCGCAAGTCCGTAAAGGCGGAGGAGAAGCCCGCCTCCGCATGATGGGCTGCCCCCGCCCGACGCTTGGGTGGGGGGGTCGGCTTCTGGGGTTCGTGGACCGCCCCCATCTCGAATCTTTGGGTGCGGGAGGTGGTGACGTCTGGGTACAAGATAGAGTTTTGTACCCAGCCCCCGGACAGGTTCTTCCCTTCAAATCTGCGACTCCCTCCGGGACATCGGCAAGCTTTGTTGGGGGCCGTCCAGGCTCTGTTAGAGCAGGGGGTGATTGTCACGGTTCCGCGGGTTTTATTCCAACCTTTGTGGTACCAAAGAAGGATGGGGTCTGGACCTGAAGGCGCTCAATCACTTTGTGAAGGTGCGAAAATTCAGGATCGAGTCAGTCTGGTCTGTTGTGGCCGTGCTGCACCAGGGGGATTTCCTGGCTTCTCTGGACATTAGGGATGCATTTTTCCACGTTCCCATTTGTGGTCGGCATCAGCGTTGCCTGCGTTTCGCGGTGGGGGACCTCCAATACCAGTTTGTAGCTCTCCACTCCGCGAGTCTTCACCAAGCTGTTGGCTCCGGTGCTGGCTCTGCTGAGGCAGAGGGGCATTGCGGTGGTGGCATATCTAGACGATCTGCTCCTGCGGGCGGAGTCGGCTTCTGCCCTGGAGGACAACGTCTCGAACACCATGGTCTCCCTGCGGGTTTTCGGCTGGTTGATCAACCTTCAGAAGTCGACGCTGGTCCCTCCTAGACTATCTGGGCCTGATACTGGACACAAAGCAGGCGAGGGTGTTCTTGCCTCCGGCCAAGTTGCTGACGCTGCAAACTGTGGTACGGGCTCTGCTGTCACAACGGTGGTCTTCCTTACGTTTCTGCATGCGGGTGTTGGGGCTCATGGTGTTGGCTTTCGAGGCAGTACCGTATGCCCAGAGTCACACCCGGCTCCTGCTGCGGGCGATTCTGCTGCAGTGGGACAAGTCTCCGTTGTCTCTGGATCGGGTGATCAGGTTGGATCACCAGACCATGGGGGCTCTTGCCTGGGGGCTGCGGGCCCCGGCATTGAGTCTGGGAAAGTCGTTCCTTCCCCTGGAATGGTCAATTGTCATGACCGACGCCAGCCTAGCTGGCTGGGGAGGAGTCATGGGGCGGTTGTCTGCTCAGGGCCGATGGTCCTCGGAGGAGCCCCGCCTTCGGATCAATGTGCTGGAACTGCGGGCGATCAGGCTCTGCCTCTCCCATTGGTCAGAGAGGTTATGCGGTCGACCGGTTCGGGTGCAGTCGGACAACACCACGGCGGTGGCGTATGTAAACCACCAAGGTGGCACAAAGAGCGTGACAGCAGCCGCCTAAGCGGCCCACATATTGAGGTGGGCAGAGCTTCATGTGCCGCCATCTCCGCCATTTACATCCCAGGCGTAGAGAATTGGCAGGCGGACTTTCTCAGTCGCCTGACTCTGGATCAGGAAGAGTGGTCCCTGTATCTGGAAGTGTTCCATCAGATCTGCCAGAGGTGGGGCATGCCAGATGTGGACCTGCTGGCGTCCCGGTTCAATCGCAAGGTGAGAACCTTTTGTGTGCAGAGCAAGGGATCTGTTGGCGGACGCCATGGATACCCTTTTGGCTCCTTGGTCTCGGTACCAGCTCCTTTACGCCTTCCCTCTCAAGTTTCTTCCAGGCCTGTTGCGCAGGATAGAAATGGAGCGCATTCTGGCTATCCTGGTGGCTCCGGATTGGCCTCGGCGTCCTTGGTACGCCGACATGGTACGGATGGTAACGGATGTTCCCTGGCGGCTTCCGCTACGTGAAGATCTGCTGTCTCAGGGGCCTATCCTGCACCCTTCTTTACACTGGCTGACGTGTATACGCTGTCTCCCTGACGCTCCGGACTTTCTCCTACACCACGAGCGGACTTTGACTTACTGCAGGCGGTCATTCGGCTCCCCCGGAACGCTCTGTGGATACAGCATACAGAGACCTGCACACCACGGACTTAGCTGTTTACTATGCGACCCTCCGCAGACATGCATGCGGACATGCTTAATTTCTTCTGCTACATGCGAGTTTGATAATCCTGCTTGTTATAAACTTTTAACATCTGCACCTAGAGGCGCCTTCTCTTTCTTCCTGTTTTCAGTGATCTCGGATACGGCTATCCTGTAGAAGAGATGCCGATCTGCAGAATTGTTGCTTTTCACCATACCCCCAGATCCATCGCCTGGCCTTGCGCCTATTCTTCCTGTGTATAACTTTGCTTTACACTGGCTGGCTTTGATGGCCTGGCCATTGAATCCCAGGTATTGAGGGATAGGGGGGTCTCGGAGTCAATGATCCCCTCCATACTTAAGGCACATAAGTCCACGTCACGCAAGATCTATCACCGCACCTGGAAGGCTTATGTTGCTTGGTGCGAAGCTGGGGGGTGAGACCCCCGTTCCTTTTCAGTGGCTCGTGTACTGGATTTCTTCAGCAAGGCCTGGATCAAAAACTGGCATTGAGTACCCTCAAGGGGCAGATCTCTGCCCTAGCGATTCTTTTCCAGCGTCCGTTAGCGACGCACTCTTTGATTCGTACGTTTGTACAGGGGGGTACATCATGTGGCCCCTCAGGTGTGGTCGCCTCTGGCGCCGTGGGATCTGAACCTGGTACTTTCAGTACTGCAGAAGCCGCCATATGAAAAGATCAGAGACATTTCTTTGCTGTTGCTCTCACAAAAATTGGCCTTCTTGGTGGCCATCACATCCTCCAGGCGGGTGTCTGAGTTGGCGGCTTTGTGTAGGTCTTCTTGGTCCTGCACAGGGACAAGGTGGTGCTTTGCGCAGCTCCTTCGTTCCTTCCGAAGGGGGTTTCCTCTTTTCACATTAATGAGAATTAATTAAAGAATCCTTCCTTCCTTGTGTCCGTGCCAGTCTCATCCTAAGGAGGTTGCGTTACACTCCCTGGATGTGGTGAGGGCTCTGCGGATGTATTTGTCAGTCACGGCCTCCTTTCGGAAGCCGGACACATTGTTAGTAGTGCCGGATGGCCCGCGCAAAGGACTGGCGGCCTCGTCGGCCACTATCTTGCGTTGGATTAGACCAGTGGTTCTCAACTCCAGTCCTCGGGACCCACTAACAGGCCAGGTTTGCAGGATAACTGAAATGCATCACAGGTGATATCATTTGCTGCTCAGTGATTGCAGAATTCTAGCCTGCATTTCCCCAAGGTAATACCTAAAATCTGAGTAAAGAAAACGGGCAGCGCAGGAGGCTGTCCGGAAAGGTCACCATACATGTAGCCACTGGGACAATATGTGACTAAATAAATAAGCATGAAGTCAAAAAAATCAAATCAAAAAAATAAATTTTATTGGAATAGAAAATGCTACAACCAACGGGTGACATTGGATGGAGCAAATGGAACACACACTGATCAACAACCACCACCATAGACAACGTTGTCAAAAAATGTGACTGAACATAAAACATATAATCAGACCTCGCGGTCAGCTGGGTATGGGCCCTCCAAAATGGAGTTGTCCCCTACCGAACATGACAGGGAGGACGCAGCCAGCACAGTAGCCCCCAATGAACCCCAAGGACAGAGTGTGAAGGACCCCAGTAATGAAATAAAATTTATTTTTTTGATTTGATTTTTTTGACTTCATGCTTATTTATTTAGTCACATATTGTCCCAGTGGCTACATGTATGGTGACCTTTCCGGACAGCCTCCTGCGCTGCCCGTTTTCTTTACTCTGTTTTGCTTTTTTTCACCATTGTAGCCCCAGGGTTGATTTTTGTTCCCTGAGTGGATTGATGTGTTTCCATATCCATGCAGACCTTGAGTCCTCTTTGACCCCAGTCATGGGGTCTCCTTCTTCAGTTCAATACCTAAAATCTGGCCTGTTAGGGGGTCCCGAGGACCGGAATTGAGAACCACTGGATTAGACAGACCGTGACCCGTGCGTATGAGGCTCGGGGTCAAAAACCCCCCTTTCCGGTCATGGCTCATTCCACCAGGGTGATTAGTACTTCCTGGGCTTTCCGACACCAAGCGTCGGTGTCTCAGGTGTGCAAGGCTGCCACTTGGACCTCTGTGCACACCTTTGCTAAGTTTTACAAAGTTGATGTGTCAGCATCTGCGGATGCTGCTTTTGGCCGCAAAGTTTTGCAGGCAGCAGTGTAGGCGCGTCTGGCGCCTCCCGGAAAGTTTTCCGTTGGGCACAGTTGTTCATGTGTTGCCCACCCCTCTTTGGTTTGACACTGCTTTGGGACGTCCCCACATGCCAAGATTAGAGGCTGCGTCTATCAATGAACGAAAGAGAAAATAGGATTTTTTGACTTGCCGTAAAATCTTTTTCTCTGAGTTCATTGACAGACGCAGCACCCACCCCTCTGTATTCTGAATTTGTACTGCTTGTTACGAACTGGTGTGCTAGCAGGGCGGAGGGGGTTATGCAGAGTGAGGACTGCCCCCTGGGAGGGGCTAGCTTGCTTTTGTGTGAACTGTGTTCTGCCTAGTCTACTCCTGGTAAAAGGTGCGTACCCCACATGTCAAGATTAGAGGCTGCCTCTGTCAATGAACTCAGAGAAAAGGATTTTACGGTAAGTCAAAAAATCCTATTTTTTCTTTGTTTCTGTCATGAAATTTTGCAAATTAGTCATTTTTTTTCTTCATAAATTTTGGCCAAAATTTTATACTGCTAAATGTTTTTGGTAAAAAATAACCCAAATTGGTGTATATTATTTGGTCCTTGTGTAAGTTAAAAGCTATGGTGCCAATCATTGAAAATTGATCACACCTGATGTACTGCCAGACTATCTAATTTATTGAGACCCTAAGGCCTCATACACACGGGCGTTTGCAAAAAAATAAGCAAAACGATGGGCCTGACGTCAGGGAAAAAATTGCAGTTTTTCTCGGCTTTTTGCATTGACATCAATGCACTTTTTTTTCACGCTAGCTTTCAGTGGCGTTTTCTGCCTCTATTCAAAATTAATGGTTCCCTATGGGAACCCATTGATTTGAATAGAAACCGCACCAGAAGTTGGATCACGATGATCCGACTTCCGGCGCGACTTGTGTGCCAAGGGTCTTAAAGGGAAACCCCCACAAAAAATTTGCGTGGGGTTCCCCCTCGAGCATACCAGGCTCTTCGATCTAGCATGGATTTTAAGGAGATCCGAAAAAAACGGCGTAGGGTCCCCCCAAAATCCATACCAGACCCTTATCCGAGCACGCAGCCTGCCAGGAAAGTGGGTGGGGACAAGCGAGCGCCCCCCCCCCCTCCTGGACCGTACCAGGCCGCATGCCCTCAACATGGGGAGTATGGGTGCTTTGGGGCGGGGGGGCGCTGACAAGAGCCTCTTCCCGACAACCCTGGCCTTGGTTGTCGGGGTCTGCGGGCAGGGGCTTATCGGAATCTGGAAGCCCCCTTTAATAAAGGGGCCCCCAGATGCCCCCCATGTAAATGAGTATGGGGTACATCGTACCCCTACCAATTTACCTGGGGGAAAAAAAGTGTACAAAAAAAAAACACTGCACAACTTTTTAAAATATTTTATTAAATCCGCTCCAGCATCTTCTCCCTCGTCTTCTTTCTTCGGCTCTTTTGCGGGGTCTTCTGAGGCGTCTTCTGCGGGGTCTTTTGCCGCTGTCTCCCCGGCTAGCTTCTCCTCCTCCCTCCTCCCTC
>BLSH010170685.1:2493131-2514661 GCA_018402905.1 Glandirana rugosa
CCCCCCCCCCCCCCCCCTTGAAGATCTATTTTCATGGTCAAAATAATTTTTATGTTTCATTCCATGCTCTTCCTATTTACCAAGCACCTTAGTAAGTGTTCAAACATGATTTAAGCTGGGTTCACACCGCAGCACAGAGCGGCTCCCAGCAGGGGACTGGCGCGTCCCCATTCACTGTTTCAGGTCTCATTTCAGCCCAAATTTTTGGCTGAATTTGGGCCTGAAGCGGACCAGAAGACCCACAGCACTCCTGTGCAACTCACACCAGAGCTGCTCAGTAGATTGTGTGAACCACTCCATAGAGAGCCCGTCACAATCTCCTGAACCCAGCCTTAAAGTGGTTGTAAAGTCAGAGTTTATCTTTATGCATTAAGATAAAAAGCCTGTGTGCAGCAGCCCCCCTAAGGCCCCCTAATGCACACAGGATGTTTTTGGACGTTTTTACTGCAGCTGTTTATAGCGTCAGACATTTTTTCCTACAGTCAATAAACCCTCCATGTTATCCTATGTGTTCATGCACACATAGGCTGTTATCAACTATTTTTAGCAGGGATGTTTTTGAGCTGTAAAAACCCAAGAGTATTGGGTTCTGAGAGACGTTTTTCAGCTGTAAAAACTCTCAAACATGGCTCACCAACGTTGTTGGACGTTTGAGAAAAATTGAGGGAAAAAAAAAAATTTGCTCAAACGCTAGTGCAAAACACGGAAAAAGCTGAACTCGCTGCAAGGCTATTTTTTTTACCACTTCCATACCGAGCCTGTTTTTTGGGTTCGGCGTTATGAGTTAAAAACAATTTTTTTTTTTTTTGCTATAAAATGACTTAGAACCCCCAAACAGTATATATATTTTTTCTAACACCCTAGAAAATAAAATAGCGGTCATTGCAAAACTTTGTCACACCGTATTTGCGCAGCGGTCTTCCAAGCGTGCATTTTTTTGAATAAATTCAGTTTTTTTTTTTAGTTAAAAAATAAGAAAACCGTAAAGTTAGGTACATTTTTTTTCCATATTGTGAAAGATAATGTTACGCCGAGTCAAATTATACCCAACATGTCATGCTTAAATTGCGACCGCTCACGGAATGGCGACAAACTTTGCAAATTAAAAATCTCCATTGGCGGTGTTTAAAAAATTCTACAGGTTAGCAGTTTTGAGTTACAGAGGAGGCCTAGTGCTAGAATCATTGCTCTCGCTCTAACGATCGCAGCAATACCTCACATGTGTGGTTTAAACACCGTTTTCATATGTGGGCGAGACTTACGTATGCGTTCGCTTCTGCGCTCGAGCTCGCGGGGACGGGGCACTTTAAATTTTTTTTTTTATTAGTTTGCTTCTTACTTTTTATTTTTACACTTTCTTTTTTTTTTTTTTTTTTTTTTTTTTTTTTAATTCGATCACTTTTATTCCTATTACAAGAAATGTAAACATTCCTTGTAATAGAAAAAAGCATGACAGGTCTTCTTAAATATGAGATCTGGGGTCAAAAAGACCTCAAATCTCATATTTACATTTATATGAAAAAAAAAAAAAAAAAAAAGTTTGAAGAAAAAAACAGTCCAAAAAAAAAAATGGGCCCTTTAAGACCATTGGGTGGAAGTGACTTCTGACATCATTTCTGCCCTGCCGTATTTCACGGACACTGGGGGGGGGGGGGGGCGGATCTGATCATCTCCGGCGGGTCCGGTAAGTGGCAGAGATGATGGGAAAGCGGCGGGGGGCATCTCCCGCTGCTGATAAAAGTGATCTTGCAGCGAATCCGCCGCTAAGACCACTTTTATCATGTGCAGAATCGCCAGCAGAAAAAAACAATATCCGAATGGTGCCTGTAGCTGCAGGCACCATTCAGATATCACTTCTCAAAGGCAGGACAATAAATAGACGTCCACCTAAAGAGACATGGTTGTGCATGAGGCCTAATACTAGAGGTCCCTCTAGCTACAGCGATGTTGTAGGAATGTCTCAGCCGTCCGGGACTCCCCTCGTTGACTAAGGCCTCATACACACGGACGTTTTTTGACGCCGGCGTTTTCTGGCGTTTTTTGCAGCTCTCCATGTTAGTCAATGGCCCCATAAAAACGTCGGCGTTTTTGAGCTGTAGGTGGCGTCGGCGTTAGTGAGCAGAAAGTAGAACCCATGGCCATCGCGTTCTGAGGCTGTAACGTTTTGACGTTTTTTGACGCTGACGCCACAAAACGCCAACGAACGCCAACAAACGCCACCTAATATTGTACCGGCGTTTTCCGGCGTTTTTTGACGCCGACGTTTTTAGGTTGAAAAATAGCAGAGGGATGATTTTTTTAAAAAAACGCCTATTGACGCCGACGCTCACTAACGCTCAAAAACGCCAATGCATAACGCCGAAAAACTTTGACTTTTTTCCTTGACGTCGGACCTGACGTTTTGTTTATTTTTTTAGATACGCCCGTGTGTATGAGGCCTTAGACAGCAGTGTGGCGCATTGGCTGTCAGTTGGCCAATGCGAATAGAAAGTGGGCGGGGCCAAGCCACAGCTCTGTTTGCATGGACACTGGGAGCTGTGGCTTGGGTGCCCCCATAACTTGTTGTGGGGGCACCCAACTGGAGGGAGACGAGAGAAGAGCCGAAGAGGGACCCAAGAAGAAGAGGATTTGGGCTGATTTTATACGTTTTGTGTCCCTGTTGGGGAGATTCATCCTCTATTTGTCCCGTTTACCATTATTGAAAGTTTGGGTTTTCCCCAGAAAAGTACTAGATGGGGAAATGTTCTAATGGCACCTCTGGTTCTGGGGGTCCCCAAGGAATTCCAAAAAAAAAAAAATGCCTATAGTTCTACTTTAAGATAAACTGTCTGAGAAGGCTTGCATGCATCTCTACAGTGTTGGCAGTCATCTGTGCCTTTTTTCAAATAAGTTTGCTTTTGTCCTATTCCCTGATCCATTGGAGACATGAAACCATAGCCCGCACACACGTGAACAGAACAAAGAACGGATTTACATTCCTGTCATTGAACTACGTTACAATTGAATTATGTGTATTTAACCATAATGTAAATTCTCTAGTGTATTTTATGAGGAAGTAAATATACTTTGAACAATGCTATAGAACTTGGAGATAAAGGACCAGTCTTGTGTTTCTATATTGCATGGGCTTCGACGATTGCATATGTACATAATCTACCAGTAAGCATCTAGCAGGCGGCATCGCTTTCCTCCATTGCCGCGTTCATGGCACGTCTGGAGTCTAAAAATATCCGCTGGAATCCTGTTGGCATAATTTCCACGCATCCAGGTTCTTGCCATTCGCCTTCAGATTCCCTGCTTGCGGTGTTTGCACTCCGACTCCCTTGCCCAGGCCAACTTTTCCATCTGTTCCCCCACATTTTTTGGGGACACATTGGTGGGCGCGGCTTTTTCATTGTCCGCGGGGCTTCTGGCGCCCGTGCTTATTGTGGGGTGGTCCTGGACATGGCCTAACAAGAGTGTACTTTTCATTAAACTGTGCCCCTGAGGAAAGGATTATGCTCCTGAAACGTGTCGGGCATTGAGAAGTATCACCAGTCCTCATTTCCCAAATGAACATTGTTTTTATAACTGTCTAAAACATCTCAGCTTACAATATATACATTAAACGTTTATGAAATTTATACCAATAAACGTAATATAATTTTATATTCATTGATTCTACGTCACTTTTAAAGTCCCATGTAATTGGGGGTTACACACCTGTCATATATTATATATTAGGGATGATGGCACACGGGCTACCCACTCAGGTGGTATAATAGTAGAGCTGCACGATTAATCGTATTAAAATCGCGATCTCGATCTACCCCCCCTGCGATCTCCATTGGGCATTACCGCGATTTTCAGTGCAGTTAATGGGGTCCAACTTGCGGGGCGATTAAGCGCGACTTGACTGTAATAAAAGTCAATGCAAGTCGCCTGAAGTCTTTACTAAGTCGGAGCGACTTGAGTCTCAGGGGAGACTTCCAAGTCTGGGCAGAGAGCCAAGTTCGAATCACCATTGATACAAGAAGCTAAAAGAGATGCAAAGTAATTTACTTCAAAGGAATGCACTCTGAATGAACTCCCCTTGTATAGATGTTTGGGTTAACCATTTAAAGACTAAATCTTTCCTGACAGTTGCTGTTTACAAATAAATCCATTATTTTGTGCTAGAAAATTACTTAGAACCCCCAAACATTATATATTTATAATAGAGAATAAGATGGCGGTTGTTGCAATATTTTATGTCACACGCTGTTTGCGCAGCTAGCTTTTAAACGCAATTTTTTAGGAAAAATTACCCTTTCAAAAAACGAAAAACAGTGCTGTTAGCCCAATTTTTTTGTATATTTCATATGTTACGCCGCAAGAATCGTGAGAGAATCGAGATCTTTATTCTAAGCAAAAAAAATGTGATTCTCATTTTGGCCAGAATCGTGCAGCTCTATATAACAGCTAATAATTTTTTAGATCAAATGGACGTACTGCAGTCTGCAAATGAGGGCCGTTTAACCACTTTAAAACTAAACCTTTTTCTGAAACTTTTTTTTTTTTGGGAAAAAAAAACTAGGGACTAGGGAAAAAAAAACTAAATAGTAAAGTTGGCCCAAATTATTTATTACTAATAATAATAATAATAATAATAATAATATTATTATTGTTATTATTATTATTATTATTATTAGTAATAACAATAATAATATTATTATTATTATTATTATTTTTTTTTGAAAGCCATTATGTCGAATTGTGATCTTTTATGCTAAGCAAAAAAAATTGTGATTCCCATTTTATCCAGAATCGCACAGCTCTAACCCAAGTTCGTCGCTGTGCCTGCCCATAGATGGACTGAACCAGCTGACATTTGTACAGTCTATGGCCTGTTTCAGAGATCTGTTGCTGCTGCTTGAAGCCACCTGCTGGCTGCAAGTGATTGATATGATATTCATATATTTGGCACACATCCATGTAGCAGCCCTTCCTTTTCACAATGTATCTGTTAAGGCAAATCAGCTTAGTTTACACTGAGGGTTTTTCCAATTGAGGCATAAACTGTACATTGTTTACTGGAAAAAAACACACAAATTGTTTGGTTGGCAATCTAAACTTCACCTTCAGGGAAATCATTAGAAAGGCACGTCAGTGCTGCTCTGCATACAGGAAGGGTTTGATCTGTGCCTGGTGACGTACATTGTGATCTTTGCAAGCCTTGGCCAAGCTGTGAGGCTCTGCGTGAGACATATGGGCAGACCTCAGACTCTTCCCTCTTGGGTTCAATTTTTCCATATTTGTTTATATACAGCGTTGCTCTTTGGTAGAGACTGTTGTTTGGTAAGGTTACTCTGCAATAAAAGACAGTGTATTCGATAACCTGTTACAGAGAGAAACAGCTTGAATGCATTACTTGGTTTAAAGAGAACCTGTCTTTGCTGGTGTATTCAGGAATTGAATATTAGCTGAACTCCAGGTTAACAACTAAATACTGTTTAATTATGAATTTTAGCAGCCAAGCTTCTGCCTACCAAGTCCTAAGCAATGCGAGGGCATTTTATTGTGGTGATTTTGTAACTAGCTATTGGATCACTATAGTCATTGGTGACTTGAAGCAATCTGTCACTGCTCCATGCAGAAATGGAAATAGATCTCACTTGCAATATTCTGTAGTCCTTTCTTAGTAACTCATGGAATCTTTTCCCCTTTGGGGCGTTCCTCTTCATTTCCTGTTCATAGCACCAGTTGTGGCTTCTATGTCCTCTCCACTAATCTTATGAATGCCCCTTAGTAATTTTCTTCTGTTTTTGCCACGACTTTCTGCAGTGGGAGGACCCAGGCTGGTCTGTACCATCCATCTATGGCTAAAAGGACTGACAGACCAGAGACTCCCAGTCTGCTCCACTTAATCACATCATTGGCACATTACCCAAATGTAGAGGATGTGATGACTGAGCCTGCCTCCATCTTCCTAGTGGCCAGGCTGTGTTGTTCAACTAGCACTGATATCAGACTTTTAGTTGAATGATTTTTAAAAATATGTAAGTAGTTGAAATTGAGCTCCTCCAGCACCATTGTCAAAATTGGGAGCAGCCCCTTTGTCCCAAATTGACATCAACTGGGATACATCACAAAGCAGGTGAACATGGGCATATGCTTTAGTACACTCAGTTTTGAAGGAGGCCTTATCCAATGGATTCAAAGCTTTGAGGAAGTGCTGAATCATCCTGTATTGACATTCTGGCTCTTTGAGACTTTTCTACCCACTGTCATTGTGGTCTGCTGGGACTTTGCATCTAACATGTAGCTGTAAGGTTATGTTGGCACCCAGGGGATGATTTTGTGCCCTTAGAACTTTGCTGACTAGATCTGTCATACCAAAACCTTTCCCCTAAGACTCTGTTCACACAAGCATTTATCAGCTTGACGCTCTACAAGCAAAATCGTTTTTAATGGCCCCTGTTCACATTCGAGTGTTTTGTTGCATGTAGCAAAATGCCTATCACTCCACGTACATGAGCTACTTTTTCAGGCAGATTTGAGTGGTGTTTCTCTCGCGCGCCCCCCCCCATAGACTTCAATGGAAAACGCATGAACAGTGAGGTGTAGCAGCTCCCATTTTCTAGCATTACTCCACACCTTGCACAGGTTTCTATTGTGTCACAGTAAAAACCTGTGAATATTAATTACAAAACTGCTCAAACGCCTGAAAACTCTCAGCTCCCTAAATCCTCCTTTAGCCAAGGAAGTTGCCATCTTGGCCTCTGATCTTCAGCTGCCATGGTGCTGCACATGTGATCCGCTATGACACCAGCCATTTGATGGTTTCTTATTTTGGTTGAGAGCACAACCAATCTGGTTACTATCCCGCCACATGCCAGGAATGTAACAGTTTTTGAAACTTAAAGTGTGTGTTCTTTAAAAATAACTAACATGTTCTACTTGCTCTGTGCAGTGTTTTTTCCTGGCCCCTTCCTCCTGTCGAGTGCCCCTACAGCAAGCAGGTTGCTATGGGGGCAGCCGAACCGCAGCTCCATGTGTCCATTCAGGGAGCCGCAGTTCAGCCCTGACCCCTTCTCCTGATTGGGTAACTGACTTTGACAGCAGCGGGAGCCAATGGCACTGCTGCTGTGTCTCAGCCAATCGGGAGAAAGAGACCTGGATGGAGGCAAGTTGTGCATATCACTGGATAGAGATGGGGCTCAGGTAAGAATTAGAGGGGCAGCTGCACACAGAAGGCTTTTTTTAATGCATAGAATACATGAAGATTAGAAAAAAAACTTCTGCCTTTACAACCACTTTAATATAAATTTGGCTTTAGTTCTGCTTGCATTCATCATAGCCTAGCCATTCTCAACCAGAGTTCCAATGAAGCCCATAGCTCATCTAAGCTTGCTGTGGGTTCCTTGACATGTGACTGACCTTCCATTGGCTAGTACCTGTATTCCAGGACCAACACCACTTGGATAAACCGTAGTATGGCTAGTAATCCCATGTTCACTGCTGCTCTCTCCTTGTACAGGTTGACTGGTTTTGTATCTCCCCTTCCCACAGTGTAGTTTTCTGCAGCCCGCCTATTCTGAGCGCAAGCTATGCATAACACTAAGGGCCCATTCACACCTGAGCGTTTTGTAGCTCAAATCAAATAAGCCTGAAGCTACAAAGCGCTGGAGGGGAAAAAATTTAATGTTTCTCTATGGAAATGGTGCACATCTCCACTCAAACGCCTGAAGCCAAACGCCCTACGCCCAAACTACTCCCACAGGTATTTTTGTCACGTGAATCGGGCATATTCAGGCATTTCTGACACTTTTCTATTGTCCTAGAATTAATAGAGTAGCGCCAAACGCGCGTATTAGTGCGACGTCAGCGTTTGCAAACACCTGATGTCACGCTACAAAACGCTTCAAATATGCCCAAAAACGTGTCGCCTAGGTGTGATTGCAGCCTAATATTGCCCTACTTCATGACAATATCTGGGTTTTCAGAGGCATTTGATGCAGACAAGGTAGATTTGTGGCTATTGAAGAATGTTTGTGCCTGGAGTTCAGCTTTAACCAGGCTCTTCTGCATATTGAATTGTACAGTTAAAATTCTGGATTCGAATTGCTAAATGGTTTTTCTCTTGGATTGGATGGTAAAAAAAAAAACCTGTCTAACCAGGATGGGCTCATAGGGCACACACTACAGGTAAGCGGCCCTGGAAAGGAAGTGTGGGGACTTCCTTCTGAGCCTCTGACAGACTGTATATATGTATATATTTTTATAATTTATTAAACTTTATGCACGTGCACTGTTTCGACTTTGCTAACTGGGCTTCTATTTACTATATAATTTTTTTTTTCTCTTCACAGAATCGCTCTTTGTTTCAATTTAACTTGGCTGATGAGGACAAAAGAGAGGCAAGTATGGAATCTGAAACTGCGTGCATGTGCACACTACTAGTCTAGAGATTTTAGAACACTTCCATCCAAGTAATGTCTCACTATAATCTGAAATCAAAGCTCCAGCCAAAAAGACAAATAATTGGCCCATTCAAAGACAGCTAGCTTTGCTTGATATTCTTTAACCAAGACTTTCCCCACAGTACTTTTCTGCTGCTACATGTTGCTAAACTGATGGCCAGCATCCTTCAAGACCAGGTCATTCTAAACACTCCCCAGCATTGACTGGACAGTGCGAGGAGAAGCATCAGTGATGGGTTCATCTGTCACTTTGTCCGCTTTCTCCATTTTTAGTATGCTTGTCAGCACGTGAACTTGTTCCCTGTGGTGCTTCCTTATTCCAGCCCTGCTTTACGTGGTTTAAAGGGTGGATTGGATATCAGGTTGTATTCAGGTATTAACAATTAAAAAAAAAAAAGCATTCATAGCTGCAGTAACTTGTCTATTGCCTTAGTTTTAACTTAACCACTTGCTTACTGGGCACTTAAACCCCCTTCCTGCCCGGACCAGTTTTCAGCGCTGGCACTCTTTGAATGACAATTGCGCGGTCGTGCGACGTTGTACCCAAACAAAATTGGCGTCCTTTTTTTCCCACAAATGGAGCTTTCTTTTGGTGGTATTTGAGCACCTCTACGGTTTTTATTTTTTGCGTTATAAACGAATAAAGAGCAACGATTTTGAAAAAAGAACAATATTTTTTACTTTTTGCTATAATGAATATCCAAAAATAAAAAAAACTAATTTATTCATCAGTTTAGGCCAATATATATTCTACATATTTTTGGTAAAAAAAATCGCAATCGGCATATATTGATTGTGTTGTGCAAAAGGTATAGTGTCTACAAACTATGGACATTGGTTTATGGCGTTTTCAATTTATTTTTATTTTTTTACTGGTAATGGCGGCGATCTGCGATTTTTTTTTTTTTTTTTTTTTTTTTTTTTTTTTTTTTTTTTTTTTTTTTTTATTGGGACTGCGATATTGCAGTGGACACGTCGGACGTTTTTGACACTTTTTTGGGACCAATGACATTTTATACAGCAATCAGTAGTAAAATAGACACTGATTACTGTATAAATGTAATTTGCAGGGAAGGGGTTAACACTAAGGGGGCAGTGAAGGGGTTAAGTGTGTTCTAGCCTGTCCAGGGGTCCAGCTGTCTTCATCTGAGCGATTCTTCAATCGGCTCCAGGTGTCAACATCTTAACATAAAGAAACCTGAAGCTTTGCAGCATATATTTTTTTTTAATTAAATTTTAATATGTCTAGATTAATATTGAAGGTACATTAATAATTTAATTTATTCAGCATGAAATGGGGCTTGGTTATGTAGCATGAGGCTGTATATTCTGCCATATTTACGTTTTTAGTAAACTCATTCCATGAATGCAAGCTGAGATAACATGCACTGCATTGATGCAGTCACACAATGTCACAGTAACCATGAGATAAAACAAATCAATGTACACTACAAACTGTATGATTGAATTCTGATAACACTGTTTTTTACTGACAGCTTATTCTAAATAGGAAACCATCATTTTTTTTTTGCAAATATTAAAGATTCTAACTACCAGCAAGAATAAGTCCTTACATTTTAAAGAGCACCTGTCATTTCAGATCCAGCATGGCAGTACCTGTTAGCGGGCATCCACTCGCCTGCTGCCACGTCCCTCACCTTGTGTCACTGCCGCATCACCAGCCATCCCATTAAAGTGAATGGGAATGTCCGTGAGAACAGCGGGTCAGAGGAGGAGCCGCTGCGGGACAGATGACAGTTGCTCTTTAAAAATTATGATTTAAATTGACTATTTAAAAGCATTCCACCCTGTTCTGCACCATCTTGTTCGACCTGTGATGTGTCCCAGAAGGCTGCAGGGGAAGTGGAGGGGAAGAGACAACTTCCACTCAGATCGCTATTGCAATCTGACAGAAGTGGGTACCTGTCAAAACCAGGTACCGGTAACCTTTTCCTGTGCCAATTAGAGGAAGGTTGCAAACAATCTGAACTTTTGGATGAAGTTCTGTTTAACCTCTTCACTTGGAGCAACTGAACCCTGGAATGGTAAAAGGACTGGTCCACAGTATTGCCCATGGCCTCCTTGCAGCTGCTCTTTCCCCACTGCTGACTTACTAGTTCTTGTACTGTGCAAAAGATGCAATCTTGGTAGAGGCAAGGAATTCTTCGTGTCAGAACTGGCTCCCATTAAGGAGAATTGAGCAGCACTGTATTTGAGAAATCTTCCTGAGACTAGCAGGCAGAGGCAGCAGTGCCTTAGATCTTCTTCTGCAGATGAACAGCAATAAGGCCGGAAGCACAGAAGTGCCTATGCACCCTCCCATACCAGGTAGTGCACTCCTAAATGTCAGGAGGGACTCAAGACAAAAGGTACATTTCGGGGGTACTGATTCCCTATAGGTGAACACCATATTCCCTAAAACATGGCAGACTTTCACTTTGAGTTCTGGTCCACTTTAGAGAAGCAAAGCAAATGCCCTTTGCATGAACTGATCAGAAGCAAACAAAGCTTCATGCTTTTGAGGGTTTTTTACAGCAATATTTTATCCTTTTTTAGCTATTGCAGAAAATTGGGACATTTTGAATATTTTATGCTTTTAGCTATTGCAGAAAATGGGAGATATTGTGCATCTGGAAGAATACTCAAATTTGCCATAGTGGTTATTTGACCAGTTTTGCTGTTTTGTACTCTGATCAGTAACATTGC
The DNA here is from genome assembly GCA_018402905.1 of Glandirana rugosa. Lineage (NCBI taxonomy): Eukaryota > Metazoa > Chordata > Amphibia > Anura > Ranidae > Glandirana > Glandirana rugosa. Next base: position 2,504,279 of record BLSH010170685.1, read on the forward strand.
TTGTAGTGCTGCATTACCCAGCACTACTTCCTGGGTAGATGGGTTGGAAATTTCATGATTGGCTTGTGAAGCTGCATGCCACAGTAATGGGTCAATATTAAGGGTATGCAAACAGGAAGGGGTGCGGTGCCAGGCTACCAATTCATAGTTTGATTTATTTTTTTCCTTCTGCAGAAACTATGTGAAACGATTTTTGAAGTACTGGAAAAGGGAAGCAGCACTTCTTGCCAGATTGCCTGCCTGGAGGCTCTCCGAATCCTCTCCCGGGATAAAAAGGTTTTAGCGCCAGTGGTCACAAGGGAGAACATGAAGACCCTTATGAAACTGGCGACCCTGGATCCTGAACTGAAAACTCTAGGTGACTCTGAAGACTTTCCAGTTATTGTGGAATCATTGAAGTGCCTGTGCAATATTGTTTTTAATAGTCCTGAGGCACAGAAGCTGAGCCTGGAATTAAATATGGTTGCTGGACTCTGCCACCTCTTGGAGATGTGTGAAGGTGGGCAGACCATAAATGACATTCGCTGCTTCGATCTGAGGCTACTCTTTCTCTTAACACTGCTGCATACAAACATCAGGTCTAAACTGAAAGAGGAACTACAAGGACTCCCACTGCTGACAAACACCCTGGAAAGCATTTTGGGGATTCACTGGGTTGGGGAGTACCGGGCTGCTGCAGAGGTCGGCTCCCAACCATTGGCAATGCAGGAAACGGACTGCATCATAGAGGCGCTAAAGGCTCTCTTTAATGTGACACTGGACAGCTGGAATATCCACAGTGAGGTAGGATACCTAATATTTTGCTTACAATCTACATCCATTTAACTGGGCTTAAAGGGGGGAAAAAAAGCCGTGCCTGCCTAAAGTTGGCACTTAATGTCTGCTTCAGCAGCAAATCTTCACTCAGTTGCAGAGCCTGATCCTCTCCATTCTGTGGTTCATCCTGTCAACCCCTTTGTCACTACAGGGCACAGTAGTAATCTAGGTGCTGGTGGAAGGTACCACAGCACTCAGCAGGGACCAGTAGTCTTAACACCCAGCGTGACAGATGTAGAGGCCTGGAAAGGGAAATGGCGGGACAGGTAAATATTACTGTAAGGGTTGCCTTATTTTTTTGGAATCGGCAGCTGCTCTCAAGACTAGAAGGGTGTGGGTTAATTTTAAGTGTACACTTTACCTGACCTATCATATCTATTTATTTTATAAAATGTATACATATTTTGGTAAACCGTTAATACAAAGGATAGACTGCGTTATTTGAGAGTGCAACTTGCCTGCCTGTAGGCCGAGCCTCACGCATGCAGCTCACTGCAATTTTGAAGTGCTGGAATAAATTAACCCCATACATGTGCGGGAGCGAAAGCATCTTGGCTCGACCAATGGCGATTGCCAGAGACCAGTACCACGAAGTTGCTAGGCTGAAGTCAGCAGCCAGTGGGGAGCTCCAGAACATGGCAGCGCTGGAGAGGAGTGTAGTTGAGCTTTGAGCTGCCTTCAGGCACTCCTATCAGATTGAAACCTCTGGAGCCATATAAAGGGTGTCACTGAACCTTCTCACTCAACATGAGGATGCAGCAGAACAGTGCACTGCTGGAGCAGTCTGGAGGCTTGGGTAAGTAAACTGCTTTTCCCATCCCCCTATCCCTACCTTGCAAATGTCCTTCCTGTAAGCACTAGCAGCTCTGTAAAACTCAGTGGGTGTCTGTGTTTGATGGCGCTCAGTGGGTGGAGTTGTGATGTTACAAGCCTCCCCACCCACTTCTATACTGAGACCTTGAGGAGGGGGGAGTGTAAAAATTTCTCTGCTATGTGAAGGAAATAAGCAAACTGCTTGTCACTCACAGAGCATGGGGCTGATACATCTATGTATTTCCCTGTTAGTTGGACTTTCTCTTCCTGAAAAAAAAGATAAGCTCATTACTCAGTTGGATTAACTTTGTGGCAAGACTGGGCACAGATGACATGACGTGCTATACTCTACCAGGCAGAATTAATTTTTTTTTTTTTCGGGTTTACATCCACTTTAAGCCTCACAGTGCTGGGGCAGCTCCATTGCAACAAAGGTTTTTTAATTTTTTTTCTTTTCCTGGAGTTGAGCTTTAACCACTTCCCGACCGCCGTATGCAAAATGACGGCCGGGAACTGGCTTAGTTATCCTGACTGGACGTCATGTGACGTCCTCAGGATAACAAGCCGCCGCGCGCCCGGGGGGCGTGCATCTCGGCGATCGGTGGTGTGGGGGGTCAGTCTGACCCCCCGCAATACCTATATCGGTAAAGTGCTTCCATCCGAAGCACTTTACCATGTGATCAGCCGTGACCAATCACGGTTGGTCACAGTGTAACACAGGAAAGCCGTTTATCGGCTTTCCTGTACTCAGGTCTGCAGACCTGAGGAGTGGAGAGCCGATCGGCTGCTCTCCTGACAGGGAGGGTTTGTGCTGATGATTTATCAGCACAGCCCTCCCTCGGATCGCCACCCTAGACCACCAGGGAGCCTGCCCAGAGACCACCAGGGATGTGCCCACCCAGGACCACCAGGGAGCCGATCTGGACCACCAGGGAGACCCCCCTAGACCACCAGGTAAGTGACATAGTGCCCAGTGTGGATGGCACTCAGTGCCACCTTCAGATGCCACCCTAGACCACCAGGGAATGAGCCCCTATCAATGCAAACCAGTGGCACATATCAGTGCCCACCATTGCCACCTACCAGTGCCCACCTATCAGTGCCCATTAGTGCCACCTATCAGTGCCCATTAGTGCCACCTATCAGTGCTGTCTATGAGTGCCCATCAGTGCCGCTTAGCAGTGCCCATCAGTGCTGTATATCAGTGCCACCTCTCAGTACCCGTCAGTGCCGCCTAACAGTGCTCATCATCGCTGCATATAAGTGCCTCATCATCAGTGCCACCTCATCAGTGTCAATCAGTACTGCCACATCAGTGCCCATCAGTGTAGCCTCATCAATGCCCACCAGTGATGGAGAAAATTTACTTACGGTATTTACAAAGTTTTGTGACAAAAATAGAGAATATTTTTTTTTTTTTCAAAATTTTCGGTCTTTTTTTATTTGTAGCGCAAAAAATAAAAACCGCAGAGGTGATCAAATACCACCAAAAGAAAGCTCTATTTGTGGGAACAAAATGATAAAAAAATCTGTTTGGGTACAGCGTCGCACGACCGCGCAATTGTCATTCAAAGCGCAACTAAAAACTGAAAATTGGTCTGGTAGTAAAGTGTTCTAAGTGCATAGTATTGAAGTGGTTAATGATTAGATTTTGGCATTTTGGCTTGGCAAAGCACCCTGCAGGAAACGGAGTGAATGTGCTTTCATGTTCATTGCGTATTGCTATAATCTATACTTGCACTAAGGGCCAAGGCATTCTAGAATTTGTAGAGCTCTGTACACTAAAGACACCTTAACAAATGGGGAGCAGAAGTGTGGGGATTTGTATTGTATATTTATCAGTTATACTGAAGATATTAAGCCCCCGTTCACACCTGTGCTTTGTCACGTGATTTGAAGTTTCAAGTTGCTGCAGCAACTTTGAAAGGTTCCTGCACTTCTTTCTGTTGTTTTCAATGTTACTTGCAAGGTGGGGTGTGTATTAAAGCTAAATTCTGGAGCTCACTTTTTAATCTAAATACCTCAGCTGCAAAGGGTTAAAAATCCCTTTTGCAATGCAGTTGTATTACAGTGCTGTGAATAGCCTGTGCAGGAGTGGCAGATATAAGAAAAGTTACTCTGCACAAGGAGAGGGCTGCAGTGACTGGCCTGGTTAAAGGAGGTTTCTTCAGAGATTGTGTGTGTGTGTGTGTGTGTTTGTTTCTTGAAGAAGAACTCCTGCCAAAAATATGAAATGGCCTGATAAAAATAACCCAACAACCAGCTTTTGCTGTAACAGTGAATGGCGAATCAGCACAGTAATAAGCTCCTCTCTTGCTCTGCTCTCTCTGCGATGTCAGCACCTGCTTCTATTGGCTCCTTGTACTACCTCTTCCTCTCACCTCAACATTGTACGTTGACAGCCTGCAAGAGGCTAAAATGGGTTGAATTCAGGTCCTTGCACAGCTTGCATTAAAATACATTTCTCCTTACGTTCACTGACAGACGCAGCTCTTCATTGACTTTGTGGGGTTTTATGTCCGTTACTACTAGGAGTTAACTAGGCAGGGAAAAGAAACAGCTGGCCCCTCCCCTGGGGGCCGTTCTCCTTTCCTACATCAAACCCCCTTCCTGTATAGCTCTTCAGTTTCAATGCCTAGTTCGCAAGGAGTTGACCTGGCTTCCCTATAGGGAACTGCGATCCGATTGTGACAATTTTTTATTTTATTTTTTATTATATTTTCACTTCAATCAAGATGAAATCTTCTATCAAGAAGCCGGTCGGGGCATAGAGAGTCCTAGAGCTCTGTACTTTCCTCGGCCTGGCCATCATGATGCGAAGCCAGTCCCGCCACTAGGGACCCGCCGCATCCAGCCCGTTCCGTCGGGCGGCCCGGGGTGCAATCCCCCTGCTGGTCCCCCTCTACCGATGCGATTCGGCTGGGCGACTTGGGCCTGCAGCATACCGCCGTCAAGGGCGCAAAGTCTGCTTAAGCGGCTACCGCGGCGTCGGATGGGTAAGTGAGCGCCCCCTTCCTAGGGGCATGTGGGGGCCCGACGACTGCCGCAACTGGGTTCTTGTGACGCCCCGGGTTAGTCATGTTGGGACTATAGCTCCCTGCCCCCCTTCCCCCCCCCCCAGCACCACGGCGATTTACCGCCTTCTCATCCGGATCGCCATGCAGCGACCGGCCGCCATTTTGCGGCGGATCGCCGCCATTTTGCCGTAGCTGCGGACATTCCCAGCCTATGGGGCTTTCCCTCTAGCGCTCGGAGCGTCCTGTTTCGGTACTGCACGTTTCCTGAAAGGGTGTGTCGGCCTCTAGTGTTTCACAGCAGCCATTTTGACTGCATGCTCTGCATCTACACGTGGCTGCAGCTTCTCCCCTCTTCAGAAACGGCGGTGACAAGCAGCACAGCTCTTCCTGACGATCTGCACTGCGGAACAGCAAGTATAGCTGGGCTCCCCCTGGGTGCTGGTGGTGGGCACTGTCCTCAGTAAAGACTGTGGGTGTGTGGCTGAGTGTGGGCGCCCCCTTTTCCCTTTTTTTTGTGTCATTTTCCCTTTTAAAAAGGAGCTATGACTGATCCTGAGGTGGCATCAGCAGCCCCCCGATCGGATCAAGGGGCCTTTTCTAAGCGGTTTTCACCGAGTTTTCCTTGTGGGGACGCCGCTCTGCGGGTCCCCAGGAAGCGTCCCCATCCCCCCTCAATTGTCATCAGGGGAGGAATCTGAACCTGAGCTGGCATCAGGGGTCTCTGGGACCCCTGCAAACCTATCTGATGAGGAGACGGGGTGACAGTGTACCTCCTGAAGGGGACCAGGGGCTAGCAGCTGCACAAGAAGCAGCACCTGTGGCCACCATTATCTGGCATTCGCACTATGTTGCAGCTGGATCTAGATGATGATATCACGATCTGCTGCGTATGTGTGTGGATTTTTTAGGCCCCCCAGGGCCCTCCAGACTAATCCTTATAACAAATTCTTGACCATTTCCTATATAGTGAATGGCAGCGCCCACAGCGTTCCCCCTCGCTGACATGATCTTTTGCGGTTCGCTATCCCTTTGAGGAGAGCTTCTAAAAAAAAAAAAAAAATACAAAATAGTGGGAGTCCCCTGCGGGGTCCCACCGATTGCACGCCTTACTAGGGCGACTACTATCCCTATGGAAGGGACTCCTTCCTTTAAGGATCCCGCTGATAGGAAGACAGAAGCACTTTTGAAGTCCCTGTTTCTGAGCGCGGGCTCTGCTGTACGACCGACCCTGGCTTCGGCCGTGGTGGCACAGCATCTATCTGAAAGCATGAAAGGCCTTATGAATTAGAAGGCGGTCGCCTGATGGAGGCGCCGCAGAAGGCTGAGTTTTTTCAAGGGTTCGTATATCTCTGTGATGCGGCCATGGATATTCTGCCCCTGTTGTCCAGAATATCGATCTCGGCCGTCAGGCTTCGCCTAATTCCTGGCTGCGTTCTTGGTCGAGCAACCACGCTTCCAAGAGAGGTTTGGCTGGCCTCCCCTTTCAGGGTGGACGTCTCTTTGGCCCACGTTTTGATGAAATCATCGCCGCAGGCGTGAGTTTCGCTGTAGACAGGAGCCTTCCCCCTCAGGTCAGAAGAAGCTTTTTTGTGCCTTGACCACGGTAGGTAAAGGGACCCGCTCTGGTACGTCGCTGCAGGGCACTGGCAGCGCAAAACAGAACAGACGGAGGACTAGCCTTCCTCAGCTGATGGGTTGCCCCCACCCGAAGGTCGGGTGGGGTGGACGTCTTCTGGGGTTCGCAGAGCGATGGTTGACCCGTGTTTCAGACCGCTGGGTCTGGGAAGTGTTGTCCACCGGGTACAGGATAGAGTTTCTCTTTCCACCCCCGGACAGGTTCTTCCCTTAAAGCTTGAATCTCCCGCGGGATCGCAGGATGTCCCTATCCGAGGCAGTGCAGGCTCTCTCGGACCAAGGGGTGTTTGCCCCGGTTCCCTCAGGGGAGAGGTTTCGAGGTTTTTACTCATACCTTTTTTGTGGTACCCAAAAAAGGGGAGGGTTTTCGGCCCATCCTGGACCTGAAGGCTCTGAACATGTATGTCAGGGCGCGATAGTTCCGGATGGAGTCTGTTCGGTCGGTTGTGGCCGCCCTCCACCAAGGAGAATTCTTGGCGTCTTTGAAAGGGATGCGTACCTCCATGTACCCATCCATCCTCGTCACCAGCGTTTCCTGCGATTCGCGGTGGGGGATCGCCATTCCAATTCGTGGCTCTTCCCTTCGGCCTGACCTCCGCATCCCAGGTCCTTACAAGGTTGTTAGGTCCGGTGTTGGCGTTGCTGCGTCAGAGAGGCATTGCCATAGTGGCATACCTGGACGATCTGCTCCTGCTAGCGGACTCGGTCTCGGCTTTGGAGGAGAATGTGAGCATAACGTTGGCATCCTTACTGGACTTCGGCTGGTTACTGAACCTGAAGAAGTCATCAGTGGCCCCCTCCTGCCATTTGGGGTATCTGGGCCTCATTTTGGACACGGAACGGGCGAAGGTGTTTCTCCCTCCAGCAAAACTGCAGAGTCTACAGTCGGTTGTGCGCACCCTCTGGTCGCACCGTCGGTCTTCTGGGGCTCATGGTCTCGTCGTTTGAGGCGATACCTTTTTGCCCAGAGTCACACTCGTCCTCTCCAGCGAGCACTTCTGACTCGGTGGGACAAGTCCCGTCGGTCGTTGGACCGTCCTATCCGGCTGAGCCCCCAGACCAGGGCGTCCCTGATCTGGTGGCTACGGGACCCGGCTTTAACGCAGGGGAAGTCGTTCCTGCCTCTTTAGTGGGTGATTATCACCACAGGCGCCAGCCTGTTGGGCTGCGGTGGAGTCTTGGGCCAGCTTTCGGCCCAGGGCCGTTGATCGGCTCAGGAGGCTCGTCTGCCCATCAATGTGCTGGAACTGAGAGCAATCGGACTGTGTCCCCTTCATTGGACAATGGGATTGCAAGGCCGTCCGATCTGAATTCCATCAAACAATGCCACAGCGGTGGCGCATGTGGATGTTCAGGGGGCACAAGGTGCCCAGTGGCGGCAGCTGAGGCAGCTCTACTACTGTGTTGGACGGAACTTCACGTTCCGGCTCTTTCGGCGGTTTACATTCCGGGTGTGGAGAACTGGCAGGCGGACTTTCGCAGTCGCCAGACGCTGGACCGAGGGGAGTGGTCCCTCCACCCGGAGGTGTTCGCTCAGATTTGTCTCAGATGGGGGACGCCGGATGTAGATTTCGTGGCGTCACGGTTCAATAACAAAGTGACAGCCTTTTTGTCCAGAACGAGGGATCTGTTGGCAGTGGCCTCGGACGCTCTAATGGCTCCCTGGAGCTTTATCGTCTCCTGCACGCCTTCCCTCCGATTTAACTGCTCCCGAGATTGGTACGCAGAATAATGACGGAGGGGATACCGACGTTTATGGTGGCCCCAGATTGGCCCCGGCGCACTTGGTACGCCGTCGTGGTGCAAATGGTGGCGGACGCCCCTGGCGGCTCCCGATGCGAGACGATCTTCTGTCTCCAGGACTCTTATTGCACCCTGCCTTACCTTCGCTGGCTTGCCGGCTTGGCTATTGAGTCCCAGGTGCTGAGGGACAGGGGAGTCGCCGACTCCGTAGTCCCTACTTTGCTAATAGCTCACAAGTGTACTTCTCGCAAGATCTATCACTGCACCTGGAAGGCTTATATTGCTTGGTGTGAGGCGGAGGGCTTTAACCCCCGCTCTTATGTTGTACCCAGGGTCCTGACCTTTTTACAGGAGGGTCTGAATTGAAAATTGGCCTTCAGTACTATCAAGGGCCAAATTTCGACCTTAGCCATTCTCTTTCAGAGGCCTTGTTTTCGCACTCTCTGATTCGTACTTTGTACAAGGTGTGCGACATGTGGCGCCTCGGGTAAGATATCCGATGGCTCCGTGGGATTTGAATCTGGTGCTCTCTGTTTTTCAGAAACCACTTTATGAGAAACTCAGGGAGTTTCCTTACAACTTCTGTCGCAGTAGGTGGCCTTGGTAGCCATTACTTGTGCTAGACGGGTGTCGGAATTAGCTGCACTATCGTGCGAGTCTCCCTCTTAGTACTGCTTAGGGACAAGGCGGTCTTGCGCCCCTCTCCCTCTTTCCTTCCGAAGGTAGTCTCTTCCTTTCACATAAATGAAGATTTTATCCGGCCTTCGTTGTGCCCTCGTCCTTCGCACCCAAAGAAGCTTTGAGTTGCGCGCCTTGGACGTAGTGGGGGCCTTATGAGTGTACTTGGCTGCTACAGCTCCTTTTCGGAAAGCTGACGCCTTGTTTTTTCTTCCAGAAGGGCCGCGTAAAGGATTAGCGGCTTCTTCGGTTACTATTTCTCATTGGCTTAGAAAAACCGTGACTCATGCGTATTCTGTTCGGGGAAAATTTCCCTTTCCCAGTCACGCCGCATTCTACCCGGGCGGTTAGTACTTCCTGGGCCTTCAGACATCAGGCTTCAGTGTCCCAGGTGTGCAAGGCGGCCACGTGAGCCTCGGTTCACACCTTTACCAAGTTTTACAAGGTTGATGTGTTCGCATCCTCGGATGCTGCTTTTGGCCGCAAAGTTTTGCAGGCGACAGTGTAGGCGCGACTGGCGTCTCTCCAGAGGTTCTGTTGGGTACAGTTGTTAGCGTTTACCCACCCCTCTTTTTTGACACAGCTTGGGGACGTCCCCACAAAGTCAATGAAGAGCTGCGTCTGTCAGTGAACGTAAGGAGAAAAAGGGATTTTATTAAAACTTACCGTAAAATCCTTTTCTCCGAGTTCACTGACAGACGCAGCACCCACCCCTCTGGGCTCTGTTTCTATACGGCTTGTGTACGAACTGAAGAGCTATACAGGGAGGGGGTTTTATGTAGGAAAGGAGGATGGCCCCCAGGGGAGGGGCCAGCTATTTCTTTTCCCTGCCTAGTTAACTCCTAGTAGTAACGGACATAAAACCCCACAAAGTCAATGAAGAGCTGCGTCTGTCAGTGAACTCGGAGAAAAGGATTTTACAGTAAGTTTTAATAAAATCCCTTTTTTCTGAATACAGAGCTGAATTTGTTTTCTGTCGAGTCCTAGACGTGCTCCTGGCTTTTGGACAATTGTCACGCTTGTCACTTTTACTGCAACATAAATGTTGGAGGGGGAAGGGGCATTGATGGTCTCTTGAGATGCAAACCATGTTAATTATGACATCCAACATCTCCCATAATGGGCTTCCTTCAGCAATTTCCTTTGTGTTTGTACAGTGTTCTGTAAGGTTTAACACACCTTTTTTTTTTTTTTTTTTCTTTCCTGACCAGAGTTCGAAACCTTGATGCCAAAACCAACCAACTGGTTTGCCCATATACGTATGTTTAATTCATAGGAACTTCTAAGGCTTTTATTGTAAGCGGACAAATGAACACTTAAATTTTACTTTTTTTTTTACTTCTAGCAGGGTACTGTTAACCACATTGACAGTTGCAGTTTTGTAAGCCTAAACTGGCAGTCGTACTGATCCTCCACCCCACCCCCATGTGAAAGGGGCCTTTATGTTTAAGTCATAAATTATTATTATTATTTTTTTTTTATGGCTAGAAGTGCAGTGTTAAATCATTGCTGTAGAAATTTTCAAAGCTGCATTATGTGTAATACAGGTTGTTCTTGAAGGCCCCTACTCCTGTTCAATGTCAGTGGTTCTAGTTTTGACATTGATAGCTGCCTTCACATCCCTTGCAATTTTGCATGTACTGTACTTTTGTCCAAGATCTGTCTGCTTCTCTTCTGCCCA
>BLSH010170685.1:2514671-2547157 GCA_018402905.1 Glandirana rugosa
TATTGGGGTTTAAACCCCCCCCCGCCATCTACCATACTGAATTTCCTAGAACTGTGGCAACTTTTTTGTAACTCCTTTCAACATGCATGAAAGCTAATCTCCCATGTTGGTACGTTCAATAGACTTGTAGCCAGGGAGATTTGTGTTGATGCATCATAACATGACTTTCTGCCTTTGTTTTCAGTAGCACGTTCAACACGCTAGCTAAAATTTTCTTGAATCTGTGTTCTAACAACCAAATCCTGTATTGTATGTATACAAGAATTGTGTTTCAGTAAACAATGGCAAAGAGAGGCATACCATTCTGCAACAATAGACCAAAATCACTTATGTGATATCCTGTCAATCCGCATACTTGGTTTGGATAAATTTGGGGTTATGCATTTCATATTCGGTGCAGTCATGTGATAACCTGAACACTTGATAAGAACGGAAACCTGTCACATGACAGCTTCCGTTTACCCATTGGTGCAGCAGCTTGCTGGTATGGGGAGCCACAGCTTCTCCATCATGTGACTGCACCAAAGCTCCCCTTAATGGTGGCTTGGTGCTCTCATTGTGCTTCACTGCTGCCTTGTGTGAGAGCTGAGCACTCAGCTTTTCCAGGAGGGGGTTTGTAGGCACCGTGCATCCAGGAAATGGAGGGAGATGGAGCTGGGCCCAAGGTAAGAATTCAGTGTTGGGTTTCTTATTCAGGGGTGCTGGATAGGCTGTTAGTGAAGCAAATCTTGTGTATGTGTGTGATACGTACATTACCTTGTCGCTGCTTTCCTACACAATTGGTGCTCATGTAATTGCATGAATAAAGGTTGTTTTGATTTCTTACTATTGGTGATCTGTTCTCAACTTATCTTTCAGAGTGATGCTCACCAGTTTCGTCATCTGGTTGCACTCTTACGGCATATTTTGCTGTCCCGGGGTCCTTCTGATGGAAAGACAGAGGAGCTACACAGGTTAGTTAATACTGTTAGCCTTTGTTTTATATAGAAAAAATACAAACACTGGCCAGTTGCCTTCAGAACTGCCTTAATTTTTGCATATAGTCAAGGTGTTTGAAACATTCGTCAGATTTTGGTCCATATTGACATGGCATCACGCAGTTGCTGCAGGTTTGTGCTCTATTGGATTGAGGTCTGGTGAATGTGGAGGTCGTTGAAGTACACAGGACTCATTGTCATGTTTAAGAAACCAGTTTGAGATGATTTGAGCTTTGTGACATGGTGCATTATCCTGCTGGAAGGAGCCATCAGAAGGGTACACTGTAGTCATAAAGGGATGGACATGGTCAGCAACAATACTCTGGTAGACCTTGCCATTTAAACTATGCTCAGTTGGTACTAATGGGCCCACAAGTGTGACAAATATCCCCCACACATTACACCAGCCTGAACCGTTGATACAAGGCAGGATGGATCCACGCTTTCATGTTTATGCCATATTCTGACCATACCATCTGAATGTTTTTTTTTATCAGACAGGTTTTTATTGTCCATTTAACAGGTGAATCACTCAGTTTACAAAACCACATTATACATTGCCAGAATAAGTAAACTTTTACATGTTAGCATACAAACAGAGTCATGTCTATGGACCCTCCGACCCCACCCTTCCCTCTAAACGCCAGAACTTGAATATATCCGTTGCCATTAAAGACAACTCTCTCTCTGCCCATATGTGAGTGCTCAGCCAGGCTTCCATCATTTACCGACATTGCAGTAGTCTCATCCTAACCAGTTCGACTGGGCTCATGCCTGGGGTATCTAACCATAGGGCCCATAGTTTCTCAAATTTATTCGGTCTCCCCCTGTGTTGATAAATGTATCTCTAGAAGAGTCAAACCCATGCGAGCTATCCATGACTTGCTGGAGGGTGCTGTCGGACTTCCAACCCATAAGGATGTTCTTTCTGGCCTGAAAGAGAGCCCTAGAGAATGCGACCCTTGTCGCCTCCTCCGGGATTACCTCCTCCAAGGCCCCAAATATACAGTATTTTGGGTGTAATGGCACATTTGTATGGAATATACAGTTGAGTGTGGCCAGGACTTCCCTCCAGTACCTGTGAAGTTGGGGCAATGCCAGAGGAGATTGGATCTGGCAGTATTCCCATCTTATGGAGTTTGACGGGGGTGTGGTTATCTCTATGGAGAATCTATAACTGGGATGTTTTCTGTGAGACGTTTAATGAGCATGTGGTTACTGATTGGAGGGCATCTACCCACTGATCTCCCGCCAAAGGACCCAAGTCCTCCTCCCACTGTGCTAAGGCTTTTATAGGGTGATTCCTAAGAATTCATTTAGCAGCATGTTGTAGCATAACAAGATGAAGCCCTTGGTTTCAGTGGCTTTGTGGAGTAGGTTAAATATTGGGCTGGGTGATAGTGTCTAGTCTACGGCCCTTCCCTGCGACCTGACTGCGTGTTGAAGTTGCAGGTAGAAGAATGTCATGCTGAGAGGCAGGTTGTACCTCCCCTGCAGGACAGAGAATGAGAGTAGTCTCCCATTATGGAAAATACGTGTAAGGTGTGTTTTATACCATATGTCTTCCACCTTTTGGTCCCTGTTTAAGCTTAGCTAATTCTCTCCATAGGAGTTATTGTCCCAAACCAGGCTAAGGGCAATGAATTCAGACATGTGCTGCAGCCTGCAGTTGCCTGGCTTTATTCCAGACATTCTGCAGCAACGCGTAGGTGGGCATCTGTTTGCTGGGTTTCTGAAACTGTTGCGCTTCCAGACCTTCCAGGATAGTCTGCCCTGGTACCTTTTTTTGCAGAAACCTGGCTGAGGGACCAGTGGGGTTGGGAGTCACAGCTTCAACTAAATGCTGCAGCTGTGACCCCAGATAGTATAGCCTCGGGTTGGCCAGCGAGAGACCCCCCCCCCCTTCCTTGGGATATTGTAGCTGTTCTAATTTATTTTTTCAGTGGAATAACTGCAGGGGTATTATGAAGTACATGAATTTGGGCATTAGAATCATTTTAATGATATTTGTTTTCCCTGTCAGGGACATTTTAAGCCTATTCCAAATGTTTATTTTGTCTCTGAATTTTGTAAGCAGGGGGTGTACGTTCAGGCTACAGTGATTGTGGGAGAGATCTGGATTCCTAGGTACTTAAAGGAGGTGACTGTGGATATTTTCAGGGAGTGAGTCTCGCCGCCCAGGGACATCATCCAACAACATCAGAGCAGATTTGTTCCAATTAATGGTTAGGCCTGAGTACTGACCAAACTCTTCTATAAGGGACATAACTTGTTACATAAACCCGGCTGTATCCCTGAGAAAAAGTAGCATATCATCTGCATATAGCATAATTTTTTTTTTTTTCATGCAGGTTACCGTATCTAAATCCAGTTATATGTGTGGGGAGTCTCACACTATCACTGCTAAACGCTCAATAGCTATGGCAAAGAGTAGGGGGGACAGGGGGCAACCCTGCCTGGTCCCCCTGCCCAATGCAAACGCCGGCAACATCCTGTCCGCCACTCGTATGGCTGGCTGCTCCTGGCGCATTGTACAGTAAGCATGTCCAGGCTATAAAGTGTTCACCAAAACCTAGTTTACGCAGCACTGCCCAGAGAGAACGCCCTCTGACACTATCAAACGCCTTGTTGTCATCAAGAGACTGAAGAGCTCTCTGTCTGACATCAGCTGGGGCCTGCATCTTATGGAATAGTCTCCTAAGATTGGTGGCAGTGGATTTGCTAGGCATGAACCCCGCTTGATCAGAGTGAATAATTGATAGAATTATATTGTTGACTCTCATGGCCAGTACTTTTGCTAGAATCATAACATCACTCTGCAGCAGTGAGATAGGCCTGTATGAGCCTGGGTCTGCCAGGTCTTTTCCGGGTTTTAGTAGCAATATCACATTGGCCCTTGTCATGGATGTGGGGTAATTTAAAGGAGGCATTAAAGGTCTCCAATAACTTGGATAAGATAACATCCCCATATTGAGTGTAAACCTCCATAGGAATACCATCGTCCCTGGGTGCCCTGCATGTGGGGGAAGAGCTTGCTGCCTCCTGTAGCTCTTCAAGTGCAAGAGGGGCATTCAATGTGAATCTATCTTGACATGACGGGTGTCTTGATGTCTCGCAAGTATCTATCTAGAGATTCATCTGAGCAAGTGTCCCGGCATCTATATAGATCCGTATAGAAAGTGGCTAATTCTGTAACTATCATCTCTGGATCATTGACTATTCTCCCAGTGGAGGAGCGGATAGCACCTATAGTCGAAGAGGATTGCTGAGAATTCGCAATCTTTGCCAACAGACAGCCCGTGCTCTCCCCCTCTTCATACAATACGGCCTTGGTGAAAAAACATTTACGGTCCGCAGCAGAGGATATCAGTCTGTCCAGCAAGTCCTGGGCCGATATCCATGCCTCATTGGCGGAGTCAGACGGATCATTAATATAGGACACCTCCATTTGACGCACCTGGCTTTCAACCTGTTCCAGAAGTTCGACTGAATTGCGTTTTATAGCTTCAATCTCCACAATAAAAGTGCCTCTCAGGCAATCCTTAAAGGCATCCCATTTAATCAGGGTATTTGCATATTGGTGAGGTGTTTCAAAGAAGCTGACAATCTGGCGTGTCACGCGTTCGTGGAAAGTAAGAGCTTCAGCCAAAAGTCATTGAGCTTCTATTGGGCTCTTGGTAATGTAGATTGCGGACGGGTAATTAGTTGTACCGCCAGGGGGGAATGGTCCGATATGATACCCCCCTGGGGTAATACCCCACCTCAGAAATGAGCTTAAGAGCCTGCGGAGTGCCCACACAGATCTATGCGGGACAGAGTACCATGAGTTTTGGAAAAACATGAAAATTGTTTTTGGGTAGGGTTTCTCAGATGCCAGGCATCCGTCCAGCCCACCTCCGCCACCAACCGGCTAAGAATGGTGCCAGAGGGGGGCTGGATCAGAGGATGTCCAATTGTGGGTCCAGGTAGCAATTTACATCTCTCAGAATGAGGAGAGTCCTCAGGTTTATTAGCCAGGTATGTCAAAAGGGTCTGTAACACCTCCATGGATAATGGAGGGGTGGTATAAACAAATGCAAGGATAAGAGTCAGTGTAAAAAATATAAACCGACCCAAGGGGTCTATCAATACATCCAACTCTTGAAAGACAAGTGATTTATGTACCAGGACACTCACCCCACGAGAGTGAGGAGTGAGTAGAGCGGTACGCCTTACCAGACTTCAAATATTGTAGGCAGTTGGTGTCCACTGTGAGGTGAGTCTCCTGCAGTCCTATGATGGACGGATGGAACTTTCGTAAGCAGGAGGAGATCATAGTGCGTTTCAGTGGGTCATGGACTCCTCTAACGTTCCATGATACAATTGGTGTACTCGACATTGGACAGTGGAAAAATAGTAATTGCAGTCAAATAAGCAGAGTGGGCCGTCTGATGTCCCTGTAGATTTGTTCTTGGCATGGGTGACTAGAGTAGTAGTAGATGTGTGGGTGGAAAATTGAGATGGCCTGTATACCAATTGGACAACTTATAGTATTAAGGTATTACTACCTGTGCGCAATTGCGTGTTAAACAAGTCCCCATGGTGAAATGTGCCACCAAAGGATTGGGCTGTCTCAGTATTAAACATCACATCAAAGGTATCCAACATGGTACCCTGGAAAAAACTGGGCTATTGAGGTGCACATGTGCCAACAGGGCACAACCGTAACTTCCACATAAGCTGTGGTTGACTGTAACTCAATACATGTGTATATTCCAGTGCAACTGGTTTGTTTAAAAAGAGAAAAACGCCTATTCCTTCGTTGAGGTGGACTCAGTGTAAAGGGTCTCCTTTATAAAAGTGGATAGCTAGAAGATGGATGTGGTGTACTTTAATGGTCTGCGCTGAAAGATTGTGTAGGTGTCAGTCTTCCCTGTTGTCCGCACGCCTTCTTCGAAGATCCTGCTCATTGTGTTCCAACCATGCTGCAGCTTCTGAGGCTGATCCAAAAAATGTGGACTGTCCTCTGGCTGTAACTCAGAGCTTGGCCCGGTAGAGCATGGCATAAGGTAGCTGGAGTCTTGCAGGCGTTGTTTCACATCTGTTAACTTTGCTCTTTTGCGTTGGACTTCTGCAGATTAGTCAGGGTAAAATTAAATTTTGCTGCCATTAAAGTGTATCACGCATTTTTTCTCTGGCCAGTCTCAGTATGATTTCCTGATCTTTATAATTCAGCAGTCTTGCTAGCATGGAACGAGGTCGATTGCCTGGTGGAAGAGGTCTGGGTGGTGTTCGGTGGGCTCTCTCCACTGAAGAGCGGGGTGAAAGCATCCTTGCAAAACATGTCCTGCAGCCATTGCTCTATAAAGGCAGTGGGGTCCCTGCCCTCGGGTTTTCTCTGGGAGTCCTACAATGCGTACATTGTTTCGCCTCTCTATGTTGTCTGTTTTTTAGCCTTAGCCTGTGTGACTTGTGCTGCTGTTCTGGCATAGAGCTCTGTTAAGGGGGGGCAGTTGATCCTCCAGGTCACTGATTCTCCCCTCCACAGCCGTGTTCCTCTGATCTTCTAGAGGTCTTGTCGGAGGAGGGAGACCCCCGAATCTTTCCTTGAGGTCATCTACTGATGCTGTGCATTTGTGTACCACCAGCAATATGTCGCTAAGCGTGGGTTGTGGTGTGTCCTCAGAGGGGAGATCAAAGATGTCGGGCGTATGGACTGGGGAGGCCTCCAGGGGCAGTGTGTCATTCATGGCTGAGCTGCCTCCCATTCCCCCCAAGCTTCATGTCTGCGGCCTTTATTGTGTGTGTGGGGGGGGGGTTTGGCTGCTTGCTCTTCAGCTTGTGGGTAAAAAATAGAATTTCTATGGGCTGCTCTTTCCCCTGTGGTTTGGTAAGTTTATGCGTCTTACCCTCTTTGTCCTGCAGTTTGTCTGTGCCTCGTGGCGCCTGCTGAGGCTGTGGACCGTCGGCTCCATCTTGGTCCTGCATAGCTGCAAGAACAGTGGCTGCTTTCTCCACTTTGCGGGACATGGGCTTCAGAGTGAGCCTGGTGTGTTCCGGAGGTGTCACGGGATGAGCTGCTCTCGATCGTTGCTGGTAAAGCGTCCTTAAGGCGGTGGGGAAAGGATCACTGGAGCATAATGTCAGCGGGTGCAGTGTGTCCGCTCACATGCCCGCTCAGGCCACACCCCTAGTTTTCTGTTCTTAGCTGACAGGAGTAACACTCGGTGTGGTCTTCTGCCGCTGTAGCCCACCTGCTTCAATATTTGATCTGTTGTGTTTGGAGATGGTATTCTGCATACCTTGGTTGTAACCAAGAGATCACAAAGGGGGCCGGCCAGCAGAAGGAAGAGGAACCTGGACAGGTAGGGCAAGATTTACTGGAACCAGCACCTTGTATTTTCCTTCTTCCGCAGCTGAATACTTTCGGAGGAAGGCCGATTTTGATTCCAGTAAATGCTGCTTGTGTCCAGGCTACTCTTCCTTCTGCTTTCTGGAGCTCAGGGAAGGGACACTATCTACCATCGCCTGCATGGACGGCTTGCTGACCCCTGATTTTAAGTTTCTATGGGCACAGCATATTTTAATTTGGAGCTTCAGCATTGTAACACCCATTCAAACAATAGATGTCTTTTGACAATCTAAAATGAGCCTACTTAAAATCTTAGTTCTGCCTGTCTGCTCACCATCTCTCTCAATCTTTGGATTCCCTGCATACTTTGCAGCTTCTCTGCTGTTTTACTTATTTCTCATGGTACCGTGCTGCCTGCAAGCAGTGACTTCTGTGCTGACTTCACCTCCCGAAACTCCTCCTCTCAGGGCCTCTATAGTTCAGAAAACTGAAATGTGACACAATATGGTGAATGTGTCACAGAATTCAAGCAAATGAATGTATGCGAATTTTCAAACGGAAATTTTACACACCTCAAGATCGTTCCAATTATCAGGAATGGGGTACAGTGAGGTTAAACGATTTGATCCCCTGCTGATTTTGTACGTTTGCCCACTGACCGAAATGATCAGTCTAATTTTAATGGTAGGTTTATTTTAACTGAGAGACAGAAGAACAAAAAACATCCAGAAACTAATTTCAAAGAAATAAATTGATTTGCATTTTAATGAGTGAAAGAAGTATTTGACCCTATCGCAAAACATGATTTAGTACTCGGTGGCAAAACCCTTGTTGGCAATTGGAGGTAAGATGTTTCTTGTAGTTGGCCACTAGGTTTGCACACATCTCGGGAGGGATTTTGTCCCACTCCTTTTTGCAGATCCTCTTCAAATCATTAAGGCTGATGTTTGGTAACTCAAACCTTCAGCTCCCTCCACATATTTTCTATGGGATTAAGGTCTGGAGACTGGCTAGGCCACTCCAGGACCTTCATGTGCTTCTAGAGCCACTCCTTTGTTGCCTTGGCCGTGCGTTTTGGGTCATTGTCATGCGGGGCTGATGGGCAGCATTCCTCCTCCAAACATGGAGAGTTGAGTTAATGCCCAGGAGCTCGATTTTGGTCTCATTTGACCACAACACTTTTTCACCCAGTTCTGCTCTGAAGTTTGGTAATTTAACATCGGATTCCGACGGGCCTGTACATGTGCTTTCTTGAGCAGAGGGACCTTGCGGGCGCTTCAGGAATTCAGTCCTTCAAGGCATAGTGTTGTCAATGTTTTCTTGGTGATTATGGTCCCAGCTGTCTGGAGACCATTGACGAGACTTCTCCCGTTAGTGCTGGGCTGGTTCCTCACCGTTTGCATTGAAATTCCAAGCTGAGATCTTGCATGGAACCCCAGACTGAGGGAGATTGACAGTTATTTCTTCCTTTTGCAAATAAAAGCACAAACTGTCACCCTCTCACCAAGCTGCTTGGTGATCTTGTGTAGGTCTACAATCTTGTCCCTGACATCCTTGGACAGCTCTTTGGTCTTGGCCATGGTAGAGGGGTGTGTGTGTGTGTGTGTCCATCCTCACTGTATAAATAATTGAAATATAATGTGGAATTGAGTGATTTTATGCGTTAACATTGTGGCCATAAATGTGGATATTTGGAAAAACCATAGAGTAGTGATGGCAAGCCTTAGCACCCCAGATGTTTTGGAACTACATTTCCCATGATGCTCATGCACTCTGCTGTGTAGCTTAGTTTAATGGGAAATGTAGTTCCAAAACTAGGTTCGCCATCACTGCCATAGAGAGCTCTGCTATGACTTGGCAACACAGAATTGTTTTCTGGAGTCAAATTCATATTTTCATTGTGGTAAAGCATAACTATTGTGTAGCAGAGCAGTGCATGAAGCAAATGTATGTAATAAGCAGTGCCAGCCCAATGGTCATGATTGTCTTGTATTACATGAAAACACATTGATAAGGCAACATGCTGATCTTGACAAGCCTTTCTGAAAAGCTTGAAAAGGTATACATGGCCTATTGTGATGGGAGGTGTAAGCCAGGTGTATCTTCCAGAAAGGTATTGGCTTGCAGTGACGTAAATAAGTTCTGTAACACATAGCAGACTATTAATGTTTTATGAGTTTGTTCCCTGATAGACGTGTCACATGGCTACCCTAGAAATTGGGACTTTCCCAGCCAGATGAAACCTTGTTGCAGGGTTTTGTATAAATTCTGAATTTAAAATGTAGATTAACTGATTAAACAACCAGAGGGTTAAATGCCTGCACCTAGAAGGGTCTTGACATGATTTTAGTTTCTTGTAGAATTTTGTGTGTTCTGCCAATTGAAGTTCCCAAAATGGGGGTTGATCTTGGTGGCTTGGCACTACATCCCTTTCCGTCTCATCCTCATTCTTCAGTTATAATGTGCAGCCCTGTGACAGTGAGGTTTGGAAGGGATGAGCAGCTAGCCTTACATTAATATTGGAGCATCAAGTCAAAGCCTATTTCTGACAATCGCACTGTTAAAATCTGTGCAACTTGCATAGACATCTGTGCATGAAGCTGCACAGATGTCTTCCGTTTCACTTGGTTGCACTGACACGTGGCTTTAACCACTTGCCAACCGGAAGGTTTTCCAGCTTTAGGACCAGAGCACTTTGCGATTCGGCACTACGTCGCTTTAACTGACAATTGTGCGGTCGTGCGACGTTGCACCCAAACAAAATTTGTGTCCTTTTTTTCCCACAAATAGAGCTTTCTTTTGGTGGTATTTGATCGCCTCTGCGTCATTGCAGATCGCCGCTATAAACAAAAGAGCGACCATTTTGCAAAAAAAAAAACAAATTTCTTACTTTTTGCTAAAATTCAAATCCAAAAAAAAATATAAAAAAACATTTTTTTTTCACCGGTTTTGGCCGATTTATATAATTCCTCATATTTGTGATAAAAAAAAATCACAATTGGCGTTTATTGATTAGTTTGCGCAAAAGTGGCCGCGTTTTGGATGGAGTAAGCCACTTTGCAAACCATGTATAGACAAGAGGTGACGGGCATGCAAGGATTTGATTTCTGGGGTTCAGAAGGAGATGAAAGCAATCAAGTCTATGCTGTCAAACCTGGAGACCCTGAAACAGCCAACAGAAGCACCTCCTGTTTCTGCCCCAGAGGAGGGTGAGTAAACGTGGGAGGAAAGCCTGGATTCCCTTGAGGGGCTGTGTGGCAGCTTCCTCCTAAGCATGCTCCAGATCCGGAATCGGTCGCCCAGATATAAGCTCTTGCTGGGGTGGCCGCCTTGTGCTACCAAATTTAGAAAAGGCTTTTCCGGGTTAAAAGCAAAAAACCCCAGTAAGGTGTGTGTGTGGTGTCCCGTCCGCAAAGATCACAGGGACAAGCCTCTAAAGGGTCAACTACAAAGAAACCGTGGGGGGAAGGGAAAGCAAAAAGGGGGCGTCCTCCTTTTCCGCTCCCAAAAAAACCCAAAGTCCCAGTGACTTCATCCCGGTGGGAGTTAGGTTGTGGCAGTACCTCCCACAGTGGGAAAAGATTACCCCAAACTATTTTTTACTTTGAGGATAATACGGGAGGGTTATCAGATTCAACTAAGTGACACCACCCACAAGGACGTTGGTGGCTTCTCCTCCCAGGGACCCCCAGAAGGCGTCAGCCCTACGGGTGCAGAGTGCCAATTTGATAGATCGAGTACCAGTTCCGGTTCCTCGGGAAGAGACAAACAATGATTTTTACTAGTCCGACACAGCCACAGCTGGGGGAAATCAACACCACTGTATCATTTAATGATTCTCATTCACTGTGATACTGTATTGCAATGTTAAAATATCTAGTTCCTTGTTGTACAATCAGAGCTCTTGCATAGCTTTTTGCATATTTTTCTACCTTTTACTTGGAATGGAAGGATGAATTCCTCCTGACAAATGTAATAAAACATATTTTTTACTAAAATACAGTTGTTACATCTCTCGCTGCCATTAAGCCCAATCAGGGGGAACCTTCCCATGCTTTACTAGTCCGAAAACCATCGGGCAAATTCCGCCTTATATTAAATCTAAAAACTCGGAACAAATGGGTGGTTTACAAAATTTCAGATGGCAACTATCTGGACCGTAAAAAATATTCTTCCCCCAGACTGCTTTATGGTGTCCTGGCATTGTCAATTTGGACAGCTATGTCAGGATTGGGTCTCCTGGCAGTAACAATCCCAGCGGTTCCGTGGGCAAGAGCCCACTTCAAGTGTCTTCGGGCCAAGATCCTGAGGAGTTTGAATGGGACACAGCAGTCTTTGGACAATACCTTCCTCCTGTTCAGAGGCCAAATGGTCGCTGTGGTGGTGAAGGGACAAAATAAATTTTAGTCCAGGGTCTTCCATGGACCTTTCCGGTATCCATCAGACGCCAGTATCTGGGGGATGGGGGTCCATTGGGGACCAAAGGTGGCTCAAGGTCATTGGTCCGACACGGAGTCCAAAAGATCAACAAATTGGAGCTAGCTGCGGGGGATTTGGAAGCCCTAAGGATATTCTCCAAAGATCTTAGAGGTCACCACATTTAAGTCCTCTCGGACAGCATAGTGGTAGTCTCGTATGTCAACAGAGAGGCACTCTGTGTCTGTCCCTGATGCGCATGGCAAACTACATTCGGTGGTTTGAGAAGAATCATGAGTTCAGCCTCGTCAGTTCATCTCAGGGGGGTGGAGAATCAATTAGCGGATTTTCTGAGTCAGCATTAAGTTCTAGAATCGGAGTGGTCCCTGAACAAAGGTCTTCCAACAGTTGGTGCTAAAGTGGGGCTGCCAGCAGAGAAAATGCCAAGCTCCCAAAGTACTTCTCGTTGGCAAGGGACAGAAGAGCTCAGGGCATAGACTCTCTAGCCTAAGAGTGGTCATATCGCCTATGTTGCGCCTTTCCCCCATTCAAGCTTATTCCCCAGGTGATAAGAATTTTTGCTGAAACACACAACAATGATTTTGGTGGTACCATTTTGGCCACGGAGGCTGTGGTTCTCCATGCTGCTGCGCTTGGCAGTGGAACCTCCCCTAATGTTGCGCAAAAGGGAAGACCTGCTTTCACAGGGTCCGGTTCCGATGTCAACGATTCAGAATCTGAGATTATTGGCTTGGTATCTGAGGAAAGCCTCCTGAAAGCTAAGGGGCTCTCTGATAGGGTCGTGATGACTCAGACCAGGGATCCCAGCTGTCTTGGAGTTTTTGCAAGAGGGTGAGGATCTAGGACTTGCCATCAGTACTTTTAAAGGTCGAAGTGTGTGTGTGTGTGGTGGAACAGCCCCTGGCATTAGACCCGCTAATCAGCAGGTTCTTAAAGGGGCTGGCAAGAATTAGGCCTGTCCCATTTAGAGTCCTTCTTAAATGGGACTTGACAGTGGTATTACAAGGATGGGTCATGCTGTCTCAAGAGGGAGAACTGATGGTTGGCCACGCTCAAAACAGCTTTTTTGGTAGCGATCTCGACAGCCAGACGGGTTAGTGAGCTGCAAGCGCTCTCTATAAAAGAGACCTTTCTGTGGATTTTTGAAGATCTGTTGGTAATGCGCATGGACCTGGGGTTCCTACCCAAGGTGGCGTCCAACTTCCATAGGTTGCAGGAGATCGTCTTTCTTTCCTTCTGTGTCTCCAGCTAATCAAAGAAGCAGAATTCCGCCAGTTGGTTGTAAGGGCGTGTATCTTGCGATACTTGGAATTATCTAAGAAAGTTTAAAAAAAAAAAAAAATAAATCAAACGCTCTTCCTGTGTTGCACGCTGGTAAGAAAATGGGGTCCCAGGCTTCAAAAAAACAATCACACAATGGATAAAGCAGGCAATTGTGAAGGTTCTCCCCCCATCGCTCATTCCACACGGGCATTATCTGGTTCCTGGGCTGATCGAGATGGGGTGATGCCAGAACAAATCTGTCGAGCTGCGACTTGGTCAAGCTACTCAACATTTAGCAAACATTATAGATTGGACCTTATCTCTGCGCAAGATCAGGCGTTTGTGAGAAAGGTCTTCCAGGCAGTAGTCACCCCCCCCCCCCCCCCAAATCTGGTAAGTTCTCATTTGATCACCTCCTAGTGCTGTCCTGGACGACTCCTAGAAACTGAGTTACCCATAAGTAACTCAAAGGGGGGTTTGGTGAAATGTCAGTTCCCAACATCTCCCCTTTGAGACATGGAAAGGGACTGAGGATAGAAATTCCCCAGTCCTTTTTCTCAGCAGCCTCAGCTGCACGGACGATGAATGCAGAGAAAGCGGCTCCTCTCCATTCATATACTGCAACATCATACCAGTTTACGATGCTCGGTTATGAATGGACATAGTCAGTGGCTCTGTCCATTCAGAAAAGGAAGGAGCCGGTAAATGACCTATTTACCGGCTCCTTCCTCTGAACCGGGGGGGGGGGGGGGAGGCTTAACACAGGTGAGGATACAGGAACACTCAAGGATGACCGGTGGATGAAACTACAATTACCGATCTCCCTGTGGGGTTTTAAATAAAGCAGCTGAAAGCCGTGGAGGGGAGATCAGTGATTGTAATTTCCCCCACTGCCGTCGTACTGATCATCCCTGAGTGTCCAGGCATCGGGAACATTTGCACAAATACTCGCGCAAATGCTCGGTACCGATGCTAGTATCAGGACAGCCCTAATAAATATTACCTGTCTCCCTCTTGCATCTATTGGCTAATTCCTTTGTTTAGGAGTTCACCTTTCCTAACATGTTACATTCATATTCACGGTGTAACATGTTGCTGTAGCAACCCCCTGTATCCCTCATGACGGCGAGCGGGGGAACTACCTTGGCATTGTTGCGCTCTGGTAGATCATTGATTTTTCTTGTCAGTCTGAAACTGCCTGCCTGTACAATGTACAGGCAGGTGGCTTACACTGACAGTCTAGAAGGAGCCCTGCATGGTGCCTGCGATCTGCTGATTGTGATCTTTAAGCTATGTAGAGCTTCTTGCAGTAACACTTTTCTTCCCACATAGCTATTGCTGGGCTTTTTCCCATTGTTAATGTAAAACACAGCATGGTGGGGGTACTGAGGGGGTGGCTGCCATGTCTAAGTGATTGATGATCCTTGGGGAGAGAAGAAAAGTATTGGTGCATACAACCAAGCTGAAGAATGCAGGTTGCATTGTGGAGGCCTCTGATCACAGGCTCAGGCTCTGGTATAAAGAGAATTTCATACACTTGTACTCCACAAATAAAACTAATACACAATGTCACCCTGGCCAGGAACTGCATTGTTCAGGGGCACTGATTTAGCAAATGTAATTTAGGGGTGAAAACTCTGGCTTGTTAGCGGCAGCATCATATATAGGCCTATTCAAGAGTAGTGTAAACTACAATAGTGATGTACAAAATTCTGGATGCAGTGATCAGTCATGTTTCAGCTGACTTTACGCAGATCAGATTAAAGATGATTTTCTGTTGGGTCTAAAGTAACAGAACTGATGCTATGCAACTAATCCCTGTTTTGTAATAGGACTTGTAAAGAAAGGTAGAGCTGACATGAGCAAGCATCTTGAGGGCAACCACTGATATGAATGTGCAATATGTAAAGCACTGGGTAATTGCCACTATATAAATAGCTGAACTGGAACAAGCTTACCCCTGGGATTTTAACGGTAAGGCACCCCCAAAAATTGTAGTGTAGAACATAAATTGCATACATTTTATTGAGAAATTATTAAAATTATTAAATAGGCACAATAAAAACATAGCATCACAGGTTATACCATATACCAAGTACACATAGCAATGTGAAGACAATTGAGTATAATCACGCTAGCAAATAATTTTGTCGTAGAGTCCAGACATGTTTCTGAAACTTTTCTTTACAGCCTTTTGCTTCTTCAGGGGACGTGCAGCGTGTGTACTTTATGGTAATAGGTCTGTGATGCTGTATGTGCTCCCGGCTTAGACCCCTCAGGTGCCCCCAATGACTCTGCCTGCACCCAGTGCAATCCTGTGTGTGTCCAGTGGGAATAATAAGGGCCACCCTAATAGGTAGACCAATAGTCCCCAAAGTGGTGGCTACAAGGATGGGTCCTCTGGGGGGTTTGCCTCTCTAGTTGGACGCCACGGAGGAGTCATCTACTTGTCAAGAGAGGACCTCTCCCTACACCCAAGCCTACTCTTGGAATATATACGCCTGTCTCCTCTCTCTCCGGGCCTGTTACTCCTACAGATTGCCTCTTACTAGAGAGGCAAACCCCCGAGAGGACCCATCCTTGTAAAGAAACGTTTCAGAAACATGTCGGGACTCTACGGCAAAATGATTTGCTAGCGTGATTATACTCAATTGTCTTCACATTGCTATGTGTACTTGGTATATGGTATAACCTGTAATGCTATGTTTTTATTGTGTCTATTTAATAATTTTAATCCTAATCCTTTCTCAATAAAATGTATGCAATTTATGTTCTACACTACAAATAATTTTTGGGGGTGCCTTACCATTAAAATCCCAGGGGTTAGCTTGTTCCAGTTCATGCATGATTAGGGATGTGATAATTGGCAGACCCTTGCACTTTTAACCCAATTGACCATATTGGGTTACTACTATTAGGTCAGTGGTTAGATCCTGATTCACCTATATAAATAGCTGTAACAAATAATGGTAAATGGAAGTTTCAGGGATCCACGAACTTGGCCATATCCTTTTAACATAAGGAACACTTAGAGTGGAGTAGCATTGTGTGTAGTTGGGCTCTGCATACAGAATAGGGCAGTCTGGAGAGGTGTAAGAGAACACCTTCACCATACCTCCAATATACTCAGCATACTCCCATTGCATTATCATATCACCTTGCACCCCCTTTACCTCCAGAGCTACCATTTAGTGGACTGGCACTTGTCAGACTCCTGTATGATACAAAGCTCCAACCACTGCTTGTATATTACTTACTTGCCCCTCCCACTGTTATCCAGTTGACATTCCACTCTCATCTTTGCTTTGCACATAATACTTATTATAGACTGCATATTTTGACTTTGGATTCTCAGAGTGCCATTTGTTTTCTAACCTTTTCAGACCTGCTTGGAGCTGTACCTAGCAACCAGTCAATCTGTAGTTTAGTCATTTGCTAGTGTAAAATGTAAGATTAAGTTGTTGAGCTCTGTAAATAATGGACTTTTTACAACGGCACATTTAATGAGGACCTGGAAAATATGAACCAGGGCCCATCCTCATGGCTGCACCTATATTTCAAAGCAAAATTTGGTATTGACAGCACTCGGAACAAGTAAGGTTTATTTCTGACCAGATTAAAATTGGTCTTTATTACTCATGCAGAACAGTCACTTGCTACCCTCCCAAGCAGCATATACTTGCCTTTCCCGCACTCCCATGCCACCTCATTTGGCTGCGGGGAGTGAAGTTAAACACTTGGCACTTCTGGTGTGGTGGAGCATGTGACTAAAGTTTCCCTCCCATGTGTGCCTCATGACAGGCCCAGTGCTAACACATGGGGCTGAGAGTTGCCTATAGCCCCATCTTTAACAAGTCAGTTTGGAACTTCATAGGGCACTCATGCCCTGGTGGCCAAAACAGAAGTGATGGAGTAAGCAAATGTGCATTAATATACTGCTGTGAAGGGGGGAGCCGAGTATCTATTTTTTTACTCGTCTTGCATGGGCAAATTACAGGTTTTCTTTAAATAAACGAAAAAGTGTACAGTTGCATTTTACCAAAACCAAGGCGTTAATTGTGTAGGTAGACCTTATGTGGTAGGGTAATAGAAAACTCCCCCAACAGCAAGAAGAGCCATGGTGCATTACTCAACTTCCAGCTCCATTTTTATACTACCGTAATTAAAGCAGAAGTAAACCCATTGATTTAACAGTTTCAGAAAACCGTTACATTCCCAGCATGCTGGTGTTCTGTCAAAAAAGCCAATTCATTTATTTCCAATCCATCACTTCAATTAATGATGCTTTACAGTAAGCGGGAGATTTAGAAGAATTTCTGTTTTGACACCACTCGCCCGATATTAACCAACAAAATGGCCACCTCAGACTGCGACAACTTTTCCTCCTTGGACACTGTTCTGTCAAAACAGCAAACTCTTCGTATACGGAGTGTACACACTTGCTGGTGTTGTCAAAACAGCAATTCGTCTACATCTCTAACACCAGCAAATGTGTACACGAAGAGTCTGCTGTTTTGACAGAACAGTAGCTAAGAAATTGTCACCGCGTCGGAGGCGGCCACATTGGTTAATATCAGGCAGATTAACTATGTCTGCTCATATGTACCACAGTGTATATGGTTGCTGGTGTGTCAAAACCGCAACTCGTCAATCTCCAATTACTGATGCTTTACAGTAAGTGACTTGATTGGAGATCTCGATGAGTTGGCTAACTATCACATTTGCTTGTATTGTCAACCAACCTGTAAAACCATTCAATGGCTGGTGTCATAACTGATCACATGTGCAGCATCATGGCTGTTGAAGATTGAACAGAGGCCAAGATGGTAGCTTCCTTGGCTGTAAACGATAGGATGGTTCACTTCCACTTTATGGCTTGGTTCACACTGGTGCAGTGCGGGAAACCCTGCAAATTCCGTGTGGGTTCCCACTTTGCACGTGAATCGCTGCAGTTCAGTGCCCTCTGCAAACCACTGCAGGTGTCAATACAAAGTTAATGACCTTACCCCCCCCCCCCCCCACCGATCAGATTGCAGTGTGACATGTGAATTCAGACACAAATCTGATGGCATGCCATCCGATTCTGGTGCGGACAAAAAAATTCTGCTGTCCTGGTGCAATGCAAATTCAGCCATACAGTTTGTATGGCTGAATTTACATTACATGTGATCCGCACAGCAAAGTAGTGCGAATCACATGCGATGGTCTGACATCGCACCAGTGTAAACCAACCTTTAGCCTTAATCTTTGAATTGAATTTGACTCTTTGGCAGCAGGTTAACACTGGTTCCTATCAAAGGCTAATTGAGGACACAGTCTTAAATGTAATGTTGAATCTATCATTTTGTAACATATTTTTTTTTTTTTTTTTTTTTTTTCAGCAATACAATCAACTTGTTGAGCAATGTTCCAGTCTCCTGCCTGGATGTTCTTATACCCCCATCTGGTCAAGAAATGTCTGCAAACAACAATGAGCCAGACATGGATGCAATTCAGCTCATTCTGAATTTTATGGAGAAGAGAATAGATAAGGTATTGGGAGTTCTTTCAGCAGTTGAGTTTGGCTTCTCCCCCTTCTGAGCTAACCTGTTACTGTTAGATCCACCCACATTAAAGATGAACTAAAGCCACCAATCCGTTTCCTAAAATTATTACATTCAAGGGCATACCGTGGTTTGTTATGTTGGCTCTCAACCAACTGTCAAGCCATCAAATGGCTGGTGTCATAACTGACTGCATGTGCAGCACCATGGCAACTGCATATCAACCAGAGGATATGATTGCAACTTCACCATTAAAGTGGCTGTAAAACCACCACTCACCCAGTATAAACTATTGGCACAGTAGTAGTGTGTGTATACATGCAAGCCTCCTGCATGTATTCCTACCTTGCAAATGTCACCCCCTTCAGCAGTAGCAGCCCCACAAAACTCTGGAATCAGTGGGTGGGTTTATTTCATTTTTTTTTTTTTTTTTGCTGGAGCTCGGTGGGTGGAGTTGTGATGTCACAAGACTCCCTGCCCACCTCCACACACCTACTTTGCCATTCCAGAGTTTTGAGAAACCTCTAGTCAAAACTCAAGACATCACATGCCTTCAGCATGCCCAATCATGCTAAGGTGTGGAGCAGCCAATCCTGGGAGAGCTAGAGAAGAAAGGAGGGGGAAGCGTGAAGCTTGGTCTGCTCCGTGCATGAGATAAGGAAATTATCTGTCACTCACACAGCACAGGGAAGAAACGTCCCCTATTTCTCAGTAAAAAAAAAAAAAAAGGCATTGCTCAGAGCTGGATTAACTTTGTGACAAGACTGGGCACAGATGACCTGCTCTACTCTACTAGGCAGAATTATTAATTAATTAATTTTTTTTTTCTCGGGTTTACATTTCCTTTAAGGATAGGAAGATTTCGTTATGCTTTAATGGGCAAGCAGAGGCTTTAGGGGACAGCTGGGTTTTTGAATATAAAACAAATAATTGGCATAACTTAACCACTTCCCAGCCAAGGACCTCATGACATCATGGACTTTGAGTGGAGCTGTCTCATTCAGAATATTTTTTTTTCCTCAGCAGGCGATTCCCTTACATATAAAAGCAACCATAGTGGCTGTTTATATGTTTAAATATAAATATTTTTTTTTTCTAGGATATGCCAAGTGAATGGATACAGAACATGCCATGCTTTAAAATTGCACACGCTCATGGAATGGCGACAAAACTGCATTAAAATGGGGCCAAAGCTCTTTTGGCCCCACTTCACCTGGGGTCACAGGAGTGCTCTCCATTCTGCACACCTGCAACCTGTATTCAGCCAGCAGCAGGTTAAAGCCTGCTGTTGGCTGATGTCACTCAGCTGGTCCAGAGCCTGGAAAGATCATGACTTTGGCTCAGGAATCTGGTGGATCTCACCTGTGCAATCCAGAAAAAGCACTGGATGGGCAGAGAGCCAGTGACAGTCACCGACTCTCTGAAGACTGAACTGAGTGGTCTTTGAATGCTCAGCTCTGTGTTGAGGCAGCAGGTGAGAAATGCAGCATTAAGTTAATGCTGCATCCACATAGGGGAGTATCAATGTTTTGGGATTTGTGGGTTTTTATCCCAAACTTCAAGTCACCATAGGTGATGCTTTAAAAGCCTACAGGTTACAAGAGGTCTGTTAGAATTATTGCTTTTGCATTGGCATTCATGGCAATACCTCACGTGGCGTGCGATTTGCTGTTTACTTCTACTTGTGTTCATTTTCCGGAGCCTTTACATATTTAAACTTAAGCAGAATTTCCAGTTGTGGGTGGAACTCCACAGCACCCGACACAATTGATTGAAACATAATCAGCTGCGGTGCCAACATCGCTGGACTCCAGTACAGTAAGTACTGACTTTTAATAGGATAGCTACAGTATATGTAGCTGCTGGCTTTTCATTTTTTTTTTTTTTTCCCCAGGGGTGAGCAGAACGCCACTTTAAAGTAGAACTATAGGCAATACACTGATAAAGGGCAAATTCCAGCAAGGTATTTCTATAAAAGCTGATCATTGGATCAACTTCTGTATAACCAGTACCTATACATGACTGAAAATGTCAATCCTCTATGGGCAGCTTTAGCAGAGTAAACGTACTGTATATACTGCTAGCGGTTGAATCTGGCAAATATCAGACTTTTTTGCCGATTTACAGACAGGACTGTAATCCTATTATGTATGACCGACTCCCTTGTCATAGGCAGATGGCTTGATGAAAGCTCCCTGCGCCTGCTCTCACCTATGCTGGCCATACAAAAACAATATCCTCCTTCAAAAAAACGTTTCATTTTAAGAACGTCCTTTCTTATCAGTGGGGTCAAATCAATGATCAAATTTTCCCATCACTGGTCAAAAACCAACTAAGGAGCAGAATAGAAAACTTCTTGGTTAAAGGACTTTTCAGACAGTGTATGTGGTTTGAGTTCAGAAATGACATTTATTTTAAACCTGAATGTTAAAGGCAAGTGACGTTTTCAAACTGCATTCTTTCATTCAGCGAATGTATAAAGATTTTTCATAATCCATATTCTCGTCTGAAATTCGATACGTTTATGGCCAGCATAAGGCTCGGTTTACACCTAATGCAGTTTGCTTTTGCTCCATTTCTGCAGTGCTTTTTATTTGTGTGCTTTTTCTGCACACGTGATTTTGCTACTTTTGAGGTGTGTGTGGTATGTATGTATGTTATAATATTTCCTTCCCCTTTTCCGTGGTTATAATTTTGAATGCACAATACTGCTATCCCTACTTGCAAATGTCACCCCCTTCCTGCCCAGACCAATTTTCAGCTTTCAGTGCAGTCTTATTTTAAATGACAATTGTGCGGTCATGCAACACTGTACCCAAACAAAATTGTCATTCTCCCCCCTCACACACATAGAGCTTTCTTTTGGTGGTATTTGATCACTTCTGTGGGTATTTTTTTGTGCTACAAATAAAAGGCCGAAAATTTTGAGGGGAAGAGAATCTTTCTTTTTTTCCTGTCACAAAGCTTTGTAAATGAGTAAGGTTTTCTCCTTTACTGATGGGTGGCACTGATGGGTTGCACTGATAGCCAGCAGTTGTAAGGAGGCACTGGCAGGCATCACAGATGGGCACAGTGCCATCCCTATTGCACATTGTGCATGCGCTAGCTTGTTATCCTGCTGGACATCATGACGCCCAGTCAAGATAACTCAACCACTTCTGCAAATAGCGCGTGTGTGTGTCAAACATGTTATACTTCCCCCGTGTAATGGTTTTGCACAGATCAGCCCTGATTCCCTTCTGGGGTCCCCCACTGACGGTTCTGGCTCCTCCTGCTTTCAGAGTGCCCCTATAGTAAAATCTTCTGCCTTTAGAACCACTTACTTCCTGCTCAGGACTAAAATGTCCCATGAGGCATTGCTCCTCACACATTCACAAACTCTCTCAGACACTTACTGACATGTATGGACAGTGTGCTGCACTGTTATTTCCTGGTATGTAAACAAATAATGCATCCTGTATGCAGGCCAATTAATCGATTATGAAAATAGTTGACAGCTATTTTCACCGATTTTATTTGTCAACCAACCAATTAGTAGTTTCGGTCCTATGACATTGCATCAATTAGATGGGGTAAACCGACTGCAGTTAACAGAAATTGAACATTTTAAAATACGTTCTGCATAATACCTGTTCCTTTTTTTTTTCTTCCTGCATCTCATCTTAGGGCGGCAGCTACAGAGAAGGTCTCACACCAGTTCTTAGCTTACTTACAGAATGTTGCAGGGTCCACAGAAGTATCCGGAAATACATCAAAGCAAAGGTAAGACACTAGCTTATGCCTGCCTGCTAACAACCCTATATACACAGAAAATCCCTTGTAAACCCAGTTGCTGCAACATTCCAGTGCATTTACAAATCCCCCCACAACCACCAATGAGGAGAGAACTAAGTCTCTGCTCTCCTGCACATCACTGAATCAAGGTAAGGTAAACATTCTACCTTTACAACCACGTTAATATCCATAGTCTGGAAAGATTCATTTTAAAGTATTTACATATTCAGAACAACCAATAAAGTGTTTTTAAATGTAGTTTTAGTTTTGAGAACAAATCAATTCACAGTACATGCAGCTGCAGAGGTCTGTAGAGGCTTTAATGTACCGTATTTTTTGCACCATAAGACGCACCTGACCATAAGACGCACCTAGGTTTTAGAGGAAGAAAACAAGAAAAAAAAATATTCTGAACCAAATGGTGTACTAAAATATTTACCAGTGCAGCAATATACCAGATCCATGAAATACAGCCATATGCCAGATCCATGAAATACAGCACAAAATAGATCCATGAAATACAGCCATATACCAGATCCATGAAATAAAGCATATACCAGATCCATGAAATACAGCACAATACAGATCCATGAAATACAGCCATATACCAGATCCATGAAATACAGCACAATACACCAGATCCATGAAATACAGCACATACCTGTGTCCATGAAATGCAGCCTGACAGAGCTGAGAGGGAGATTCATATCTCCCACCACCACGCTGTGATGATGTCATCACCCTGCGCATAGTGGAGCTCCACTCTGCAGCCAGATCCCATTCAGAAAGAAGCAGCTCCAGCCGCCGCAGTACTTCATTTGGCCACTGGGGCCGAATGAAGCCCCAGTGGCCAAATGAAGTACTGCGGCTGCTCTGTCTTCTCACTGTGTGAGATCAGAGCAGCGCTCTATTGTGTCCGGGAGCCCGCAGTGTAATGCGAGCTCCCGGCGGCGATGGGGGGGGAGGGGGGGTTTGCAGCATTCGCACCATAAGACGCAGGGAGACTTTACCCCACTTTTTGGGGGAAAAAAAAGTGCGTCTTATGGTGCGAAAAATACGGTATATGGATTTGAAACCTACTTTCATGTACATGGTCTGTTCACAGGTGTCAGACCTTTGTACCTAAACCCCAAATGGCCCTTGTATGTTTAGAATGCGCAAAGCTGCTGCTCCTACTCACAGAAGAGCATCAGTTAAAGACACAGCAAATTAAAGTGGCTTTATGCTATCTGAGCGATCACCAGTGTAAACGGAGTATAACAGAGGAAGAGCATAAAAGATTAATGAACCTGTTCATAAACCTCCCTTGCTGCAGCAGAGGAAGAGATTGTAGAGCGTTTAAAGAGCCAGTGATGGGCTAGTGGAGGGAGGGGGGTAGTTAACCTGCCACAGACCATGATTTGAATTTTATTTTTGTTGACTTTGATTGCTCCTGATCACCAGTCATGAGGGTGTTTAAAATGCCCCTGACATTGATTGTGGTATTGTTTTGGGTGGTAGTCTAAACACTTGAAGACTAGCATGGGAAAACCCCTTCCCCTTTATGCTGTTTTCAGCACTGACACTTTGGTCATGCAACCCTGGCCTGTACCCAAATGAATTGTATCACTTTTTAGACTGTGCTTTTGTGAAATTTAATAACCACTGGGGGTTCATCTTTACTATATATAGTAAACGGTTTTCCTTTGTGCTATAAAATTTTGCAAATCTCTTATAGGACAATGTATTCAACTATTTCTTTGGTTAATGTGTGTAATCCTCCTATGTAAGTGTTTTGTGTGTGTGTGTGTGTGTGTGAGGTGTTTGTTTTTTTTTTTTTGTTTTTTTTCCTTCTCGGTTATATGCAGTCCCCCTCCAAAAGTACTGATTTTACTAAAGACGTTTGCATTTTTCAGTGTCAGAGGGGGTGGAGAGATGTGGTTAGTGTGTGAGTTGATTGGAGGACAGGAACACTCGCTCCTCCCCACAAACTGTGCTGAGCTCCCTCCCCAACTCAAATTTTATCTTGTTGGGAAAACTTGTCAGACATGAGAGGACACTTAGTGCTTGCTTCAACATGCCTTTTTTTGATATTTCTGTGGGGCTTTTAATTTTTTTTTTTTTTCTTTTCTTTTGCTAAGCCTCTTCAAAGCTTGAAGTGCTTCAAGCGAGGTGTGTCAGACTTCTATGGAGGCTTTGAAGGCACTTTAAAGCAACACGGGGTATCCTTTTTTTAAGCAGATGCAAGGTGTTAACAGCACTGTAAAGCTAACCGTTTAGTGACAAGAGCTTTGACTGGCATTCAGAGCTTTAAATGTCCAAAGCCATGTTTTTAAAGCAAGTGTAAACTAGCCCTTACATCTTTTGGAGTGAGACCGAGATGTAAACCCTACAGCCATGTACTCACCTGCCACTTATTTACACCTTGCTAGTATCGGCTTTGACCCCCCTTTTGCCTTCAGAACTGCCTTTAATTTGTTGCATAGATTCAACAAGGTGTTGGAAACATTCCTCAGACTTTGGTCCATATTGAAATGATGGCATCATGCAGTTGCTGCAGATTTGTCAGCTGCACATCCATGATGCAAATCTCCTGTTTCACCACATCCCAAAGATGCTCTGTTGGATTGAGATCTGGTGAATGTAGAGGCCATTGTAGTACAGTGAACTTATTGTAATGTTTGAGATGATTTGAACTTTGTGACATGGTGCATTATTGTGCTGGAAGTAGTAATCAGAAGATGGATACACTAGTCATAAAGGGAAGGACATGGTCCGCAGCAATAGTCAGGTAGGCCGTGACGTTTAGAAAATGCTCAGTTGGTACTGAAGGTCCCAAAGTGTGCCAAGAAATATCCACCACACCATTATACCACCAGGCTGAACCATTCATACAAGGCAAGATGGATCCATGCTGTCATATTTATGCCAAACTGATCCTAACATCTGACTGTTGCCTTTCTATCCTCTCAAACCAGTCTGCCCATTCTCCTCTGTCCTCTGACATCAACAAGGCATTTTTGTCCACCCAACTGCCACTCACTGGATATTTTCTTTTTCTCATCTCCTCTTTCAGGACAGCACCTGGAGAGGGCATCGCTACACCCACTTTGCCAGGAAACCCTGCAGTCAGTGGAATAGTCTAGATTTTTTGAAAATTTCTTAAAATGCCAGGTTTTATTTATTCAAAAGGTTTTATAAAAACATCACATAATGTCCAAATTTTCACAAAGAATCCTTCACATTATTATACATCATGTATCGGTACTTGGTAAAATCATGAAGATCAGTTGTATATGTTCCAGTTACAAAATGGTATTCCCCTTGGGATGATAAAACCATCAATGACTGTAGCTGGCATCAGTCCATGGGGACATCCAACACATTTCGAAGGAAAAAATGTATATCTTCATCAGGGATATTATACCTTATTCTGTAAACATAAAATTAATTATTGATAGACAGTTCTTGTTTACAGAATAAGGTATAATATCCCTGATGAAGATATACATTTTTTTCCTTCGAAACGCGTTGGATGTCCCCATGGACTGATGCCAGCTACAGTCACTGATGGTTTTACCATCCCAAGGGGAATACCATTTTCTAACTGGAACATATACAACTGATCTTCATGATTTTACCAAGTACCGATACGTGATGTATAATAATGTGAAGGATTCTTTTGTGAAAATGTGGACATTATGTGATGTTGTTTTTATAAAACCTTTTCTATAAATAAAACATGGCATTTTAAGAAAATTTTCAAGGATTCTAGACTATTCCATTGCCTTAAAAATCCCTTTACAAATTGAGGTATCATTTTCTCTAGTTCAAAATATGGGGTGTGGCAATTACACACAGGCCTAGTGGGTAATATCCTTTTCACACAGCAGTCAGTTTCTTAAGACTGGTCACTTCCACCATGGCCTCAGTTGTAGTGTTTTCTCCGCCATGGTGGAAGCAACTGCAGGGAACCAGGGGTGTGCTGCG
The DNA here is from genome assembly GCA_018402905.1 of Glandirana rugosa. Lineage (NCBI taxonomy): Eukaryota > Metazoa > Chordata > Amphibia > Anura > Ranidae > Glandirana > Glandirana rugosa. The sequence goes on from BLSH010170685.1 coordinate 2,540,966, forward strand.
CACTCTCCAGGGGGAGGAATTAAGGGCATATCTGTGTTTTTTGGATATTTTTTTTTTTTTTTGTCTGTTCAGGCCAAGCCCAGCATTCACTTGAGGATAGTGACTTGGGTTTGGCTTTGTGATCACTATGCAGGTGTATTTGAGCTGTGGATAGCAGCACAGTGGCTAACTGGTTAGCACTTGTGCTTAGCAGCACTGGGGTCATGGGCACAGATCCCAAGAACATGTTTCATGTACAGTTGTCTGATTGTCCTTTTGTAATGAGCTGTTATGTTTATATGAGGGTGGCTTAATGTTTTCAGGCAGAGGTCAAGGAAAAAAACAAGCATTTTTTCCCCCCCTTTAAAGGAAATGCCCGTCCTGTAAAAATACACTTAGGATTTCTTGGACCAAAGTGTTATGTAGGACCAGTATAGCAGAGTTGGTCAAAGAGAAGACATCATCAACGGCTTCAGCATCCCAACCTGAAGAGTTACTCAGTTCTTTCTGTAAGAACTATCAGACACTTTTTGTTGATCCGATCTTATCTGGGTAAACGTCCAGTTGCACAGGCTAGCAGTGGGGGTAGTTCACCATCCTGTTCTAGTTCATCCACTTCTGCGCCCAGAGGTCAGTGATTTGGAGGATGGGGAGGGGGGTGATTCCCCAGACTTAGAGGGAAGAGGATGAAAAGGAAGCTTCATGTTCACACTGCAGGCGGTCCCTAGAAAAAGGTAGACTACCTTTTAAAGGCCATCCATACTACCCTGAACAGAGTGCTTAGCTCAATAGTGTACTGGTTTACTCTGCTACCTTCCAAGGTTGAAGCCATGAGTTCGTATCCCACAAATGGTATCCCCTCCTGAAAACTTGCAATTTTACTCAGCATGCTGAAAATATGCATACATATATTAGCCAATGCACATCAGTTTATTTGCTTCCATACTATGAACTCTTTAAAGATGAGTTATCTCCGGACACCATGGATAAGCAGATTCCCTATTAAAGAAGACTGGGGACTCAACATTGGCTAACTTAAAACCAGCAAAGGCATCAACTGCCAGGAATTTGGAGCACTGGCTAGAGCAATTGACAGGCCACATTGAAGGGTGAACTCCCCGCAAGGATCGGTTGGACACTGCCAGTATTGCAAGTGGTCTGGTCTTCAGTTTGAGGGAGATCTTGTATTTGGCCCGGATGTTGAAGTAGTGTTAGCTCAGCGGACAAGGTGTGTGTGTGTCTGTCTGCGTGTTCAGAAAATTTCAAAGAAATTAACCCCTCATGGTAAGAATTTTTCGTCCTTTTTGCCAAACCAGGAGACTAAGGGACAGGATACAAGAGACCCTGGAGGTCCCAGAGTGGTCTAGTCAGGGGTTTTATTCTGACCAAACCAGACCGCTAAACATCAGTGACGGTTTTCTGACAGTGGGAGAAGGAAGAACTAGGGTGTTCACATGTATTCTTGGTCAAGAAGCAATCAGGGTAATTTCAGTTGAATCTGAACCTAAAGATATTAAACAAATCCATTCGGTACAAGAGGTTACGAATGGATACAAATTTCTCGGAAGAAAGTTTCCTTACAAAAGGTTGCTTCCTAGCGTCCATAGACCCCAGGGATGCATACCTTCATGTTCCCATAACACAAGCATCTCAAGAAAAATTTTGGTGATCAAGATTGGGTCGGGAACACCCCTCAGGTTGGGGGGGGGTATCGATTTGTGCCATACCTGGAAAATATCCTGGCATTTGTCTGAGACAAGACCATTTTTGTCTCTGTCTTAGCTCTTTCCACAAAAGATCTTTTGAATTGGCAAAGTTCCTGGGGTACACTATCAATTCCACAGGGAAAAATCCTCCTAGAGGAAATGATAGTGAAGATCCAAGATGGGGGGAGGGTCCAAACAAATCTGTCAATCATGGTACATCTGAAGGACTACCTAAATCAAGTAACATATTTCCTAAGCAGAAAAAGTGAGTGAATCAGAATGGAGCCTGAACACAAAAGTACTCCAGATGCTAGTGTAAAGACGGGGAGCTTCCCAGAGGGATCTGTATGCATCACAGGCCAACGCAAAGGTGGCATTTTACTTCTCTGTAAACTGGCAGGATCAAGCAGTGGGGCTGGTTGGACTAGCTCAGCTTTGGGCCTTCTGCCTGTGCTACACTTTCCCCTTTCCAGATGATTCTCTTGGCACTCAAAACTACAGTCTAAAAGTCCCTCTTTATTAGCTCCATTGGGTCCCGAGAGGGCATTGTTTGTCAAACCTACAGAAGAGGACAGTAGAAACCCACTGGTTTCTTCCGGTACGAGAAGACCTGAGTCGGGGACCCATTCAACATCCAATGTAGATCACCTCAGGCTGGCAGCCTGATTACTGACTAACAAATCTTGAGAAAGAAGGGTTTCTCCAACAAATTAATTTAGACTTTACTGGATAGCAGGAAAAGTCACAAGGGCATTTATTTTAAGACATGGACGTATTTTAACTCCGGGTGTACGTCTACAGTTTCGCCGCCGGAGATTATTTCTGTTCTTAAATGTCTCCATGACAGAACGGAGAAGGGCTTGCTGCCAGTACTTTGAAGGTCTAAGTGGCCACTTTATCAGTATTTTTGGGTGAGACCATTATCTCAGGACCCGCTGAGGCATTGGTCAGCTAGACCAGTACCATTAAGTTTTTTCTAAGTGGAATTTATCAGTGTTTCAGGGACTCTCCCTCGATTGTGATTTTAAAATGTGGTATTGCTATGTTCTGCTTATATACTTTCAGCACGATAACTGAGGCCATGGTGGAAGTGACTGGTCTTAAGAAACTGACTGCAGTGTTTTGTGGGTTGAGCTACACTCTCCAGGTGCTGTCCTGAGAGACTCCTAGAAATACTGTTGCGCAACTAATGTTTTTTGGACCATTCTCTGTAAAGCCTAGAGATGGCTCTGGTGTGAAAATCCCAGTAGATCAGCAGTTTTTGAAATGCTCAGACCAGCCTGTCTGGCACCAATGGACAAAACCTCATCTGGATGTGATGCACATAGTAAACTTTTTACCGAAGATTCTTTTAGGCTGGAGGTACAAAAGGTACCCAGAATAATGTGGAAGGCAGAGAAAGAACCTTGTCCTCGTACAACACCAAGATGGAATCCTTAAGGATCAGGCCACTAACCCTGGGGCTCTCCAGATGATGATGGTAGCAAGACCCAACCTTGAGTAAGGGTAGACAAGGGGGCTATCCCTGACGGGTTTGAAGGGCAACGTTTAAGAGCCATGAGAACCAGATTGAGATTGGGGGGTAAATGTGTCTGCAGCCTTGTTTTTTTGCCATCATTTTGAAGGCAGTTGCATAGAAATGTCATACTGATTTTAAAACTGGAGTCCTGTTAATCAGGAAAGCATTTTTACTGCATTTTTTGGGGGAATGGTTACCCTATGCACAGTTGGAGGACAGTGAGACTATTGAGTGTCGATATCCTGACCACAGATTGTCGTTTTGTAGTTTATATTGTAACACACTTGTTTGTGTCTGATTCCAAGTTAAATTGTGAGGCTGTATTTGTGACTGCAGTGTTGTAAATGCATTCCATGAAGTGGGTGTTTGCTGAGTAGACAGTGCATATTTTTGAGAAGCTCTGCATCAGAGCAGTGCTTGTAACCATTCTGCCAAAAAAAAATAAAAATAGTAAAAGTTAGTCAGCTTGCAATATTGAATCTTGTTGATGGCTGCAGTAGTTAACACAAGCTAAAATCCCCATGATGGTTTTTAGTCATTGCACTTCTTTTTTAGGTTCTTCCTCCACTGAGGGATGTATCTAACCGGCCAGAGGTTGGGACAACCGTAAGGAACAAACTGGTGCGGTTGATGACCCATGTGGATTTAGGAGTGAAGCAGATCGCAGCTGAATTTCTGTTTGTTCTCTGTAAAGAGAGAGGTAAATTCTTCTTTTCAATCTTCCATCTTTTTCCATCCTCCACCTGACCCTTAAAACTTCAAGTAATGATTAACTTTACCTCCTTTTATAACTAGTATTTTTCCTCTTCCCAGTGGACAACCTGCTGAAGTATACTGGTTATGGAAATGCAGCTGGGCTTCTTGCTGCCCGAGGTCTCCTGGCTGGTGGTAGAGGTGATCGCTGGTATTCTGATGATGAGGATACTGATACAGAAGAATACCTCCAGGCAAAACCAAAGTAAGAAGCATTCATTTGGCTAATAGCATTTGCAGGCAAACATTGGGACAAATACCAGGGTTCTAGCAAGCCCCGGGTCTGACCTATTCCTGTTCAGCATTTTATGCATGAAGAATATAATGGAGCCATGTCCCCAAACTGACACCACCCCCACCCCCATAGCTTACCTTCTGGTGGTGGTTGTTGATCTGCATGCGATTTGAAAGTTTTTTTTATCTTTTGCTGAAACATACATTCGTTGCTGTTCAAAACACCTCTGTACCCCTGGAGAAACGGACACCCCCCCCCCCCCCCATCAACCAAGCTGTAAATGGTTGACTTTTATGTATATTGTACAACTATAGATTAACTTATGTTTTTCAAAGAGCTGTACACCACATGTCATCTAGTACATAGTTCCTAAAATATAACAGCACAAATGATGTTTACTGATTTTTACGTTTTTTAGATTATCAAATAAAGGTTGCGTGGACCTTTACTCATGCATATAAACAAAGAAATGGAAGAGTACCAAAAGTCCCCATGCAGTTATCACTTTTTGTACCCGAGTCCCCATTCAGACCCTTTCTTTATCCTGACCATCATTTTGATGCAAATACACACACCGTGCATGGGTTGGAGGGTATACCTACTGATTTTCCTAATTGCTCCTTGGCATGCATTCACATAATGCACATGGTCCTTAACCCAAACCAGATTCCCATTCAGCTGTCTATTACCTATCTGCCTGACCTCCCGTAAACTTTTTTCCTCTTTCGTTCATTGACGGATGCAGCAACTCTTCATTACGCCTGGGGTTATGCTACCTTTCACTAGGAGTGGACTGGGCAGAACTTCAGTTCAGCTAAACGCAGACACAGCCCCTCCCAGGGGGCAGTCCTCCTTGGTATAACCCCCCACCGGCCAACTCAGCCTTCAGTCTATTTCTGCCTAGTGCAAGGACTAGGTCCGGGCCCCATGCTGGTTTTTCTTCGGATGAAGACTGCAATCAAGCAGCCGGCTGGGTGACAGGCTGGATAATCTAAATCCAGGGAGTCTCCCCAGCTCGGCCAACGGACCGAGCCGACCATAGCTCTGCGTCGGCCGTGTCAGGCCCCGTTCCGTGCAGGGCGGCCTACGGTTAAACTTCCCTCCAGCACGCTCAAGACCGGGCATCCAGGTCCGCGTCACGGGTGGCGCTCAGCCGGCAGCTCCCCCTGTAGGAATGGACAGGGAGGCAGGTCTGTCTCGGGTGGGTTACCCTGGCCCCCGTGGGGGGGGGCTGGCGGGTTTCCCCCTATTCCCTGGGTTGTCTTGCGGTGCTCCCTCCTCCATCCCTATCCCCCCATCCTCCACCCTGATGCCCCGGCTGCCTGTGATGCACTGGAGGAAAAAAAAGTGTTTTTTTTCTCCTTACGTTCACTGACAGACGCAGCTTCTTCATTAACTTCATGGGGTTTTATGTTCGTCCAACTAGGAGTTAACTAGGCAGGGAAAAGATCAGCTGGCCCCTCCCTTGGGGGCCGTCCTCTCTTCCTACATAAAATCCCCTCACAGCATAGCTCTCCAGTTTCAATGCCTAGTTCGCAAGGAGTTGACCTGGCTTCCCCATAGGGAACTGCGGTCCTGAGATGACCATTTTCTTTTTTATTTTTACTTTATTTTTTTTTTTACTGCAATCAAGATGATCTGCTATCAAGAAGCCGGTCGGGGCATAGAGGGCCCTGGTGCTCTGTACTTTCCCCGACCCGGCCGACATGATGCGAGCCAGTCCCGTTCAGGGGGTCACGCCGCATCTTTCCCGTTCATACGGGAGGCCCGGGACAAGTCCCTCCTCTGGTCCCCTTTACCGATACTCTCGGCAGGGTGATTTTGGGCCTGCAGCATACCGCCGTCAAGGGCGTAAAGTCTGCTTCTGGTGGCTACCGCAACGTCGGACCGGTGAGTGAGCGCCCCTCCTTCCCCCTGCCACAGGGTGAGAAGTGGGCCCGACGGCTGCAAATACCTGTACGTTTTTAAGTAAACGACGCGCTGCACAGGGTAGTCACCGG
>BLSH010170685.1:2567229-2587140 GCA_018402905.1 Glandirana rugosa
TTTTTTTCGTACGGTCCTGTAGGGTTTATACTCTAGACCCCAGTTTTTCTGGAGTCTAGAGTATAAATGTGAAGTTACGTTTTTTTTTTTTTAAAACACGTTTTACTGTAGACTTTTTTTTTTACAGGGGAAATTCTCGTAACCCGCCTTCGCTGAGACACAAATTTTTCTTCGATATTAACAAAATCCAGTCTAGTCAAACAGTTAAAAAAAATAAAAAAAACGTGTTATCCTCCTTTGGTTCCTAGTTTTAATGTAATGCACGGTGTACGAAAAGTCCAGACATCTGGTAACTCAATACGTCGAGTATCCTTTTACTGTAGTTTCGAGATTCCCGGCGTAGTTTTATTATGATGCGGCCCTTAGAGCTTTGATGTCATTTTCCTATGAGCTGCATAACTCAATGGTCTACAGACCTGAAAAGCATGTGGCACGTAATGTAATTTTGATCCTTGGTTTCCTCCTATTGTGCAAAAAAAATAAAAAAAATTGACAAACTGATCTGACCTAAAACAATTATAGCTTCTTTTTAAACACAGAGTCGCTTCCGCCCAATGCTCTTAAAGGGGACATTTTTTTTTTCAGATGTCATTTTGCACAAAATTTTTTTTTTTTTGCATTGAAGTGTAAATATGAGATCTGAGGTCTTTTTGACCCCAGATCTCATATTTGGGATGTCCTGGCATGCTTTTTTTCTATTACAAGGAATGCTTACATTTCTTGTAATAGGAATAAAAGTGATCATTTTTTTTTTTAAATTGCAGTGTAAAAATAAAAAGTAAAATAAATAATTAGGAAAAAAAAAAAAATTAAAGCGCACCGTCCTTGCAAGCTCGTGCGCAGAAGCGAAAGCATACGCAAGTCCCGCCCACATATGAAAATGGCGTGCAAACCACACATGTGAGGTATCACCGCGATCGTTAGAGCGAGAGCAACAATTCTAGCCCTAGACCTCCTCTGTAACTGCTAACCTGTAGAATTTTTTAAACGTCGCCAATGGAGATTTTTATGATGCAAAGCTTGTCGCCATTCCGCGAGCGGACGCAATTTTGAAGCATGACATGTTGGGTATCATTTTACTCGGCGTAACATTATCTTTCACAATATGGAAAAAAATTGGCCTAACTTTACTGTTGTCTTGTTTAACTCAAAAAACTAAAATTTAAAAAAAAAAAAAAAAATCACGCTTGTAAGATCGCTGCGCAAATACGGTGTGACATAAAATTTTGCAATGGCCACCATTTTATTCTCTAGGGTGTTAGAAAAAAATATATATATAATGTTTGGGGGTTCTAAGTAATTTTATAGCAAAAAAAAAATGTTTTTAACTCGTAACCACCGAACCCAAAAAACAGCCTCGGTCTTAAAGTGGTTAAAAGACTTTACAAACATATACTTACCACCTCGGTGCAGTTGATTTTGCACAGAGCAGCCTGGATCCTCCCCTTCTTGGGTCCCTCCTTTGCAGCTCCTGGCCCCTCCCTCCTATCGAGTGCCCCCACAGCCAGCAGCTTTCTATGGGGGTACCCGAGCCGAGTCAGTGTCTGGACGAATACACAGAATTCTGAGTCCCACCCCTTCTCTGCCCTAATTGACTGGGCACCAATGGTGCTGCTGCTGTATCTCAACCAATCAGGGGGAGTGTCCCAGACTGCTTAGACATTAGTGGACATCGCTTGAGAGAAGGGGCTCAGGTAAGTAATTAGGGGGTGCTGGGAAGCCTGCTACACACAGGTTTTTATCTTCATGCATAGAATGCATTGAGATAGAAAAAAAAAAACCTTCTGTCTTTACAACTACTTTAAGGGAAAAATATATATTACAATTGCCAAGTAGGATGAAATAAATTTGTGGCACATAAGGATAACAAATTTGAGTTGATGTGCAGCTCTCATTAGAAAACAATCAGCTTCCAGGTTTTATTGTTGATGCTTAAAGCGGTAGTAAACCCATGCATTTAACAGGTTAAAAACCAGTCACATTTCCGGCATGTGCTGGAAATACTCCCATTGGTTGTGCTCTAAACCATACTGTCAAACCATCCAATGGCTGGTGTCATAGCTGATCACATGTGCAGCATCATGGCAGTTGTAGATTAAACAGAGGCCAAGATGGCAGCTTCCTTGTCTGAAAATGATAGGAGGGTTTACTACCACTTTAATTGTAAAAGCTGAAGTTAGAAGCTGCCATGCACAGCTGCACCAGATTTTGCACTCTGGTTTTAGAAAATCAACCCTCATGAGTTATAGAGGAAGATTGGCCAGCCAATTACTGACATTTTGTGTACTTTAGCTAATCCATTGTTTTTGTATGTATGTTTGTATACATATATTGCACACACCTACCCCGAGACCCACAGTATTTATGGTGGAATAAAAATGTAAAACTGCTCCCTCAAAAAAAAATAAATAAATAAAATCCATCATACTAAACACGTCTTAATGGAAAGGATGGTTGCTGTCACAGTATACATCAGTGCTGCCTAACAGAGATCCACAGCCATCCTGTGGCTGAACACATTGGACATAGTCCCCTTCAATGCAAGCAAATGCACTCAGCGCATCCAAGTTGTACACGGCTTTACCGATTCAGGGCTGGCACTCTTCTAGCTCGATAACCTTGGAAATTAATTTAATGTGCTCGTTTATTAGCTTTAAATCAATAATTAAGGACTACCAAATGAGGTAGTGGTTTGGGGGCTAGATATAATTGGATTGATGATGGAGGGCTGTTGGAGGCTTTAAAAGGATTAAAATGATTGTCAGCTCTGTAATTAAACTGTCACGGACAAAAAGCTACAGAAAAGGTTGACTAATTCTTAGTGAATCGAGCAGGTCTCAAGCACCACTAGAGCATGTGCAGGCAGAACCTCACCTACATTATTTTCTTTTTGCTAATTAAATAAAAACGCACTGTTGTCTAACTGAATAGGAGCTATTTGCTGAACTGGTGCTGAGTGTCTCTCTGGCAATTCAGTTTTAACACTGGAATAAAATCAAAGACAGACAAAAAGCGAACTTGTATACACAACGCCGCAGTCTTACGTCCTTGTTCAGGACTCATTAAATGTGGACTTCAGTGCTTTCCCTTTAATTGGCAGACAGCAACAGAGAAGAGTTGCATCTATTCTTCACATTACTTTGGCCCTTTAAGGTCAACTTTATTTGTTAAACATGGTGCTCAGATTAATAAAAAGGGGAAAATATTTGTATGCTGTCCCTGTCTGAGTGCCTAACACATTCTGAAAGCTGAAAAGGTTTTTTTTGTTGTCTTCTAGGGAAGATATTATCAAACCGATGGGCGTGAGAGCAGATGGGACGATGGCACCATTGGAAGAAGTTATACACGGTACACGGGTGCCCGAGCCAGAGAACTCTGATTCAGACTAACACAATCTCCTGTGTTTTTTTTACTTTTGTTTTTGATATCTATTTATACTCTTGATAAGTCAGAACATATTTTGTCTTTAAGAAGTAAAAAATAAGGTATAGACTTTTTTTTTTTTTTTCTGTTACCTTTTCACCAACAAACTGTCCATTACATTTATAAATGGTTTATAATAAACAAAAATAGTTATTGTAGGGGTGATGGCAGATGGGTGTTTCTGCAAGCTGTGAATATTTTAAATAAAATCCAATGGTGTGATTCACCTTTTACTGTGAATATTTAAATGAAAACTTAGGATGTGATTCACCCATGCCAAGCTAAAAAATTGTAAAAACTAGTGTCACTTTAAAATGTCTCAAACAAAAATGAAAGCACAGCTGCAGCCAAGAATTATTTTCTATTTCAATGTTTTTATTGAAATGCAAAATAAGAGTACAAATGCAAGTAAACATCAGGATCAGTAGTCAAGGTTGAACACTATCCACTATATTAATCAATGATTGTCTGAAGAAAGAATGCCCTGACCAAAAAAAGTTTGTTACAGCCATACAAAAACCATCAATATCTGGTGGACTTTCCGCCAAGAATTGTGTTTGATACGGTGAAAAATGGTTAGAGTCAATTTTGTATTGCTGTTGGTGTCCCTGCTGGGGGGAATATTCTCATATCTTGCCAGGACAGGAAATTTCCCCAAGGGGATACAAACGAAAACATGTTTTTAGTAGAGAAGGGAAAGGTTTGAACTTCAGACAATGGGCTAGCTAAACTATGAATGGTGGTTGTAGTAGAGGAACGCAAAGTGACACTCTCATCCCGTGCCTTGCACCATCATCCTCTTGGCACATTAATGCACACTTTCATTGGCAAACTAATTCTTGGAACATTTGGTACAGATCCTTTTATTTCTTGTGAGACGTGCTCCGTGCACCACATTTTTAGTACATTCAATAGTTTAAGTGGGCCGCTGTTTTTATTACTGTCTGTGCCTTCCTGATCCAGTGCCAATTATTCATTCCCATTTTTTGCAGCATAAGGACAGGATGCAAGGAAAAATTCCAGTGGGGTCACAGCCAGAAATAACCCCAACAGCAATTTAAAGCCCAATTCCAGGCACAATAAACCTAAGCTGCCTGTAAATGGATCAAAATTCAGCTAGTTCAGCAGGGACTAGCTGCATTTTGACCCATGTAGAAACTACTGATTGACTTCTGTACAACTGCCCTGCTGGAAAATTTGCACTCGCCTCCAGCCGTGACTTGTGTATTCTGACAGCAGGGAAGTCTCCCTGTTGACATAATACAATGACACAGTGGTAGGATTCCCCCAACCACAGTGTGTGTATGGGGGATATCAGATCAGTTTTTTTTCGTTCAACCCACTGGTTGAACCTGATCCATTTATGTCAGCTTTACCTGGGTTAAAGCAATTACACATTCCATTGCCACAAAAGTAATCCTTGTCATGCACTCCTTCTTCTACATCATGAAAATCTGTTTACATGCTGAAATTAGTACCATTCCTGCTGTTAATATGCAAGTGCTGCAGGTTTCAGATCCCACTGCTGCAGTCATGTGTCTGCCTGCCTCTCCTGGCCATTCACAAAACTCCCATCACCAGTCTTAATTTTGTTAATAGGCAGGTATGACCTTAATCATTCTATGCTTTGATTGATCTGATTCACAGGTAAAGTAAGGCTAGCAATGCACATTAAGATTTATCCCCTTAATAATACCTGAACAGTGACTGCAGTCACCATTTGGGTGAGAATGTTCTGCCCAGCTCCTTTTGATTTTCAGATCAACGTTAGTTGTGTGGTGTAGTAATTTGACTGTAAGGCCAGTATAATTTGATATTTGCAGTGTTATTTTAATATGGAGAAAGATTTTGGGCTGTCTGAGATGCATTGTTGTGTGCTGAGTAGCAAAATACATGTTCTTGATTGAGCAGTATTTCTCAATAGATTTCCACATTGAACTGATGCAGAGGTTTTTTTTTTAGAATTATTATGACGGAAAACAGGTTTTCACTTAAGAAAACCGTGCAATGCAAAAGTAACCATCCTCCAAATGAAGATAACTTATCTCTTATGAGGAAAATGGTTGCTTACTCCTGATGCTGTCTATGATTAGGTTGCAAAATCAGGCAGTGGGCCGGAAATGGTTTATTTTGTAAAAAAAAAAAAAATCAGTATTAAAACAGCTCTGGCACTAAATTTAAAATGTTAACAAAAGCCTAGCTTGCAAACAAAGAGTTAATACTCACTGTCCTAGCACCTGAGTGACTGATCCTTGTTTTTGAGGAGCTACATTGGGGAGGGGGGAGAGACACTTCTGCATTTTCACTTCTGGTAGGATCAGATCCTTGCTCCCCTGATGGGCAATGTGGTTTCAGCTACCATTTCTTATGTCACTATATCGGTACTGTATCTTGCTGGTATGTAGCAGATGAAATCCGAGCACAGTTGGGGATCAGATGCTCCCAAAAGTGTGAAGCGGATATTCTAGTCCCTATAAAGTGGCATCTGGACAGGCATTTTTTTTTTTTGTTTGCAGGAAAGCCTTTGAAAAAAAAAAAAAAAACCTTCTAGTGACAGCTGCAGCAGCCTCCAAGCCCTGTTGCTAGCCATGAATACCAGGTTGGGCAATACTTCATGCTTGAAGCTTGCTACCTCCCAGACAATTTAGTATTGGTCCATCATTAGGATAGGCTGCCTCATTGGCCAATAGGACTGTGTGGGAGATGGGTGTGTAGTGCCTAAACTTTATACTTGGCAGCTTTAAAGCACCTTTTGTAGTCCTTACAAAGTGGCTTATCTTCCACTCACACAGGAATGTAATTTAAAAACCACTAAACTTTAAAGTAGATCTAAACTTAGTTTAAATCTCATGTAAGATTTAACAGATTAATTTAATTTCAAAAGTTGTTTCCAGTATTTCAATCTGTAGAAAGTAAAACCTAATGATCCTGCCATGAAGGTCTTTCAAGCACTTCCTGTTATGGGGTAGACAATGGTCTACCATCTGTGGTGTCACCCTCTTCCCTGGCAGAGCCTACAAGTGGTTATGCTAACACATTGCTCAGGCATGCTCCACCATTGCAGCTATGAGAGAGCTGGTCTAGAGCAGTGGTTCTCAACCCTTTCCTCAAGTACCCCCAACAGGCCATGTTTTGGGAATGTCTCTTAGATGAAATAGCTGTCCAAAATACCAAGCCATCGACTGATTTAAAGCACCTGTGCAAGGTAAAGGAAAACCTGCAAACATGGCTTGTTGGGGGCTACTTGAGGACAGGGTTGAGAACCACTGGTCTAGAGCAATGATGTGCAGCTGTTTGAGCGAGTGCATATAGACAGGGGCTGGCTGAAGGAAAGGAGATGTAAATAGGATAGAAAAAACACATAGCAATTGCTCGTGTTTTTTAAATTTTTTTTTATATCCTAAAGCATTCTCTGAATCAAGGCAAAAAAAAAAAAACTGTGTAGCTCTTCCTCGCCTGGACTCAGCAGCTGACTAATATCCAGTGATGGGGCTGGCCTGATCCAAACAATGTGTGTGTCAATAGAGCTCAAGCCTGCACATGTGACACCATAGGAAACTGCTTCCTATGGTGGCATATGGCTGAGAAGAGGAGAGAAGCCCAGAGCACCGTCAGGGAACCCCAGAAGAGATTCAGTGCCTTTCTGTGAAAACCTATTGATAGTATAACATATTCATATAAATAAGAACAACCCTTTTACAAACACTTAATGATACACAGTGCAAAATATTGGCCAGTCAGTTGGGGTTTAGATCTATTTTAAAACAATTTTGTCTTGAAAGAACATACGCAAATGCATGACACATTACATTTAGAAACATTAGTTGCAGTGGGAGATACAGGCATAGTACATATCAGTAGGGTCAGGATTGTATTATACACTTGTGTCTTTTACACTGTTGACATAGATATGGCCACCTGAGCATGTCAGGTTGTGCACACAGAATATGGAGACACTTTACATATTGCTTAGTATTAAGCAATGTAAAAAACCCACACTTGGGAAATTAACTTGTTAATACAAGCAGCCAGCACACAAAAGCCAAGATACAGACTCCAAAATATTATAAAAAATAAAAAAAAGTTCAGTGTTAGAATTACATAAGACCATATATTATTAAATGAAACAATTCAAAAAATGCATTAGGATCTGTAATATATATCCATAAAGTCTGTGAAACAGATGAAGGAGCTCTCAGATCCATGCTTAACATGACAAACAGATGTGAAAAAGGGTGAGTTCTTTCCAATCCAAAGGAGAATCACTCAACCCACCCAGTGAATAGGTGTACAGACTGCTTACCAGATCGCTATGACCACCAAATAAGTGGTCATAAAGCGCTTAGAGATGTAAGGCCTCCCCAATACCCAAGAATACTCTCCACTCCTGCCACTACCCTCTGTCAGGCGGTACCCACGGAACTCATGGATAAAAGTAAAAACTTCATGGTGCCGTACTTAAATATATCTCACTTTATTAAATGTATAAGTTGCACTTACAAGAAGCTCTCGGTTAGTATGCCCTGGTATATGCATCCATAAAATGCATGGCGATCTCACCCAAAGCTCCCTGGTGGATAGCAAATCTGTGTTAGATAGCATGATGTCACTGTCTATGGCCACACCCTACATGTTTTGTCACATCGAACGTTATCTGGGGAAGGGCCAAAACCATCTAAATATTACACAGATTGTAAACTGCAGAAGGTACCACATACTTGTCAATGCACCAAGCTACAGAAAGTCACCATTTGCTTAGTCTTACCTCGCTACCACCTAATAGGGCTGAAGTGCTGTAAAACAGGTGAGACAAAGGTTGTGCCTGCTCACCCTATACCCTAGATGTCATTCCTTGGTAGTGCTAGAAGCAGTTGGTGCCTTGGCTAAAATAAATTTGAGTCACTGCCCTGGACCTCCTCTTGGCACTGCTGCACAAGGTAAATCCATTACACTAGAAACAACTGTTTAACCCAAAAGGCTGTGGGCCTACTGTGAGTGCAGTGCGTCATGGACCTGCCCTCTTAAGGTGTATTGCTATGCCACCCTACACGCAGTTTAATGATGCAGAACTCTACATAATGACTACCCAGTACTTGGGGGCCCTGTGTATAATGAGCATCCTGAAGAGTTGTCGGAAAGAGTTGAAAAAAAAAAAACCCAAACAGTAGTTGTTTCAAGATAAACCCACTGCTGGGCTTAAAAATAATTAAAAAAAAAGACACTGGCACTTTTGTAGCGCTTTCAAGCAGCATGGAAATTTTAACTTAACTGAATTAATAATTCTGCCTGGTAGAGTATAGCATGTCATATCATCTGTGCCCAGTCTTGCCACAAACAGTTATTCCAACTAAGTAATGACCTTCTCTTTTTTTCAAAAAGAGAAAGTCCGACTAACAGGGAAATACACAGACATCAGCCCTGTGCTGTGAGTGACAAGCAATTTGCTTATCTCCTTCACGGAGCAGAGAAAGTTTTACACTCCCCTCTTCTCCCTCCTCAATCTCTCAGTATAGAGGTGGGTGGGGAGGCTTGTGACATCACAACTCCACCCACCGAGCTCCAGCAGAGAGAAACCCACTGATTTCAGAGTTTTACAGAGCTGCTAGTGCTTACAGGAAGGACATTTTCAAGGTAGGGATAGATGCAGGAGGCTTGCATGTATATATACACATTAATACCGTGCCAATAGTGTATACTGGGTGAGTGGTGGGTTTACATCCATTTTAAGGTTACATTTTTCTACTTGACACAACTCCACTAACCACTAGACAATCTCGCCACTGTCAGCCCCTTAAACCTCACTATGGCCCTACTAATGGTCATTAGTAGCAGTTACTGTCTGTGATCCATTCTTGACAGTTGCAGGATGATTGTGGCAACCCACCTTTGCTGTTTTAAGGCAATGTGTGGTTTGCATGACTGACTACAAACAGAATATCTGTGAAATTGGTATTTAAACAGCACTACAGCTTTAGCTTGTATCAAGTCATATATTATACTTTCATCATCTGTGTGGCAAGGTAGAAGCCATTTTGATTGCACATAAATGCAGTGTAAAAGGTTTTATAGTCTTCTAGTGGACCATTCTGTTTTCTGTATAATATTTGCAGTCTTGTGGGTCTCTGGGAGTGGTTTGTAAACTGCATTGCAAGAAAACCTTCATACAGCTTGCAGGATTTACTTTATATGTAAATATTGACTTTGTAAAAAGTCAAGCACGAGTGAAACCTCTCCCACTATCCCCTCCATGGTTTGCTGAGACCTCAACAGGCTGTGGCAAGGCCATGTTCAGGAGGGGACTCCTTAGGTGTAATGAAGCTTATTAAGGCCATGCTAGTGACACGTTTGCCTTTTTCACTTTTGAAGTCACGTTTCAGAAAACCACAGTATGTTATGTGTTCCCATTCACACAGCATAAGAAAAAATAATATTTATATATATATATATATACATATATACACACACACACACATACATACACACACACTTAAAATATTTAGAAATTACTGATTACCTTTTTGTTATGCTATGGCAGTGGTCTCCAAACTGTGGCCCTTTGCTTGCCTTTGGGGCACTATTCCACCGACACCATTGATGAGGCACCATTTACACTTTTCCTTGCCGATACCATCAATGGGACGCCATTTTTCCAATTGCTACCAACAATATGGCACTATATCTCCCTACCATCAATGTTTGAGCACTGATGCTGGGGCATTTTCTACTCCCATTGGCCACAGTGCGGCCCGCTTGAATGACAGTAAACTGGCCCTTTGCTCAAAAGGCTTGGCGACCCCTGTGCTATGGTAATGGGAACATGTATAAAATATAAAGTAGGTGTTCTTGTAGTGTGGCTGCAAAAGTTGAAATACACTTTTAAAGGATACCATAAGTGATCCTTATATAGGCTCTGTCATCCACCAACGAAGCTTTGCTTTAGAGTACATGTAGCACAGTGGACCATATGTATCAATTTGCTAAATGATAGCTTTGGATGGAACAAGTGATTTCACCTTCACTGAAGAGAGCATCAAAATTTTGCCGTAGATTGCCTAATAAAATTGATGCAGGCTAGCCACAGAGGTGATCAGACTAGATAGTCTTTAAATGCCTCTATGGCCTTGGAGGACTGAAGCAATGGGACTTCCGGTCCAGGGTGGAAGTAAACTTTTTTTTTTTTTTTTTAAAGCAAAAGATCAAAAAAAACATTTTTGGGATCTTTTGCTTTTAAGAGATAATGGGGAGATCTGGTGTCTTTTTGACACCAGATCTCTCCATAAAGAGGCCACGTCATCCTTATTTCTATTACAGGGGATGTTTACATTCCTTGTCATTAAAAAAAATAAAAGCGTAAAAAAAAGGGACCATGTAAAAAAAACAAAAAAATACACACTTTAGATAGACAATATTGACATGAAAATGGCTCAAAATATGCATTTTATCTGTGTTTTTAGTGGTTTACCTGCTATGTCCAGCTTTAAAAACCAACTTAAAATTTCACCTTCGTCAATTCCAATATATTTAGATTTTTTTTTTGCAGAGGTTTTGGCAAAAAGACAATTCGTCATTACCTCCCATTCATAGATAACACGTATGGCAGTCACCACTGTAAAAGGCATTGTAGAGTCAGATTTAATATATGCAGAATTAAGCAGCAGACAGGGCCTTATTTACATATGTTGTCTGAGCAAGGCTGTTTTCTCACTGGTGTCCCCAATGTCACATGAAATGGGCTGGTGATCAAACATTGCAACATCCACCTCAAACAAACATCTTCGATAAACACTGTTTAAATGCCAATTATGAATTGTTAGTTAAAACTTGCTGGGGGGCAGGGGAGACCAGAAAAATGCTGTAAATTATGTTAAAATGCTTTATTTAATAAAGGCATGAGTTTGTTTTATGAATTGTTCTTGCTCACTTGTCAGAATAAAAGCATGTGCTTCTTTTTACTACCTCTCGTTTTCTTCTATAGAATGCAGATCTAAGAGATTCGTTTAGGCTTTGTTGTTGCTCTGTATAAGCAATTTTTGGAGCCACTGCATTATACAAAGCTTTTTTTGTAATACTTCTCTTCTAGGTCACCGGAATGCACTTATTTCTGCACTCCTGTGACCCAGATTCAGCTGACAGTTATGGCTCTCTGCTCAGTGAAGACCGAGTGATCAGCGGTCATGTGATCACTCAGTTCTCTTTTAGTTTTTTGCTATCCCACACTTCTCCTTTAAGTAAAATCAAATCCCAGATTTAAAGATAAATAATAGAAATGCCATTGCCGACTTGTTTATCACGGTAAAGATTCCAGGTACAGGTGTCATCCAGACCTTAGCTTTACTGATCTGGAACAAACCTGTTCAGATCAGGTGTCTAAACACCTACTAGTTAAAGTATACTTGTTTTCTGTAAGTAAATTACAAGAGTAATACAACAAGCACAAGATGCGCACTGGAACTTCCACCTTGGGAGAAAAACAAAAAACACACACAAAAAACAAGTCAGCAGTAGCAGCTCCATCCTTTGTTGCAGATTAACTTTGATGTTAAAAATGTAGGCAAGTAAATATAAAACCTCTTTCACGGTCATTCATGAGTTAATTCAAAATTCAGACCCTACCACTATACTAACTTCCCACATATCCTCCTGCACATCTTTGATCCAAACATATTTTAGGCACTGAGCACTGAAAGGGGAGGTAGGGTCTAGGGTGTGGTGGTTGAAGGCTGACTAGAGGATCCTGAAGAGCTGGCCAGGGCTCTCTGGAGACTCACTAAAACTGGCGCACACTGGTGTAGCTGTGCATAGTAACCAATCAGCTTCTTACTTCGGGTTGTTCAAGTTAACTTTTCCAATAAGACCTAGAAGTTGATTGGTTACTATGCACAGCTGCACCAGATTCTTTGTGCACCAGGTTTAGTAAATCTCCCCCAGAGTGTCCAAAAAAAAAAAATGAGGCGGGAGAGAGCCCTTCTAATGTTGTAGATTAATTCAGAAGTTGGGTAAAATGCTAAAAAAAAAAAAAAAAAAGATAAAAACCATAGTAAGGTAAACATATCAAAGTAGACTGTTGAAGCTGTGGTTACCCAGTGAGGTGGGGAACACATGGCCTTCCAAGTGCACGGGTGTAAACAAAAACCTGTCTATGCAGGATCAGTGTGGTCGCTCTCAATGCCTTGGAGGTTCCCCATCCTGTGTACTCTGTGGTTCCAAGGAGGGTACACCAATTGATGAGAGAAAACAGAGAAAAGGATTTTAGGGTAAGTTATAATATCCCTTTTTTTGCACTGACAGACGCAGCCTTCTTAGGACACATGGGGTTATGCTCATATTACTAGGAGTAGACTAGGCAAAAATAAAACAAAAGCATAGGTTGGCCCCTCCCAGGGGGCAGTCCTCACCTTAGCATATAATCCCCATGCTCTGCATAGCACATCAGTTCGTAACAAGCCATACAAACTCAACGCAGAGGGGTGGGTGCTGCGTCTGTCAGTGAACTCAGAGAAAAGCATTTTACGGTAAGTTATAATAAAATCCCTTTTTCTCTTACGTCCACTGACAGACGCAGCCTTCTTATGACACGTGGGGACGTCCCAAAGCTGTGCCAATCAAGAGGGGTGGGCAAACTATAACAACTGTACCCAACAGAAAAAGCCCTCTCAGGTGGCGCTAATCGCGCCTACACTGCCGCTTGCAATACATTGCGGCCAAAAGCAGCATCCGAAGATGCTGAAACATCAATTTTGTAAAACTTAGTAAACGTGTGCACTGAGGCCCAAGTGGCCGCTTTGCACACCTGAGACACCGAGGCCTGGTGTCTAAACGTCCAGGAAGTACGGGAGGAGTCGGTAGTGACATCATCTCTAGGCCACCCTGTGCGACTGACACGCCAGTCAATTGTAGCCACACTCGTATTCCTGCACCTGGAGATAGGTGCATAGACATGTGAGTGTTTTATCTTGTTTTATGATGTGATTAAAGTTATGACAGAGAGCATTAGATCTGGTGTTTATTTTTTATGGACCTGATGCGGTTCCAATTAAAACGCATGGTGGAAACTGGAAGTGCGAAGGCTTGCTTCTAAAAGTGCTGTGACCTCTGGGAGGTCGAATCTGTGAGGTGAGAAGCTGGAGTGACTGGTGGAGGGGCACTGCTACACACTTTTGCATTTATTTAGCCTCACCTAGCTGTCACGGTGTACTACAGGGTGGGCCATTTATATGGATACACCTTAATAAAATGGGAATGGTTGGTGATATTAACTTCCTGTTTGTGGCACATTAGTATTTTGAAGTCGGCCATTTAGAATCCAACTTTTGTTTTTTTCAATAGGAAGAGGGTCATGTGACACATCAAACTTATTGGGAATTTCACAAGAAAAACAATGGTGTGCTTGGTTTTAACGTAACTTTATTCTTTCTTGAGTTATTTACAAGTTTCTGACCACTTATAAAATGTGTTCAATGTGCTGCCCATTGTGTTGGATGTCAATGCAACCCTCTTCTCCCACTCTTCACACACTGATAGCAACACCGCAGGAGAAATGCTAGCACAGGCTTCCAGTATCCGTAGTTTCAGGTGCTGCACATCTCATATCTTCACAGCATCAGTGTGCTATCAGTGTGTGAAGAATGGGAGAAGAGGGTTGCATTGACAATCCAACACAATGGGCAGCACATTGAACACATTTTATAAGTGGTCAGAAACTTGTAAATAACTGATGAAATAATAAAGTTACGTTAAAACCAAGCACACCATTGTTTTTCTTGTGAAATTCCCAAAAGTTTGATGTGTCACATGAACCTCTTCCTGTTGAAAAAACAAAAGTTGGATTCAAAATGGCCGCCATGGTCACCACCCATCTTGAAAAGTTTCCCCCTCGCATATACTAATTTGCCACAAACAGGAAGTTAATATCACCAACCATTCCCATTTTATTAAGGTGTATCCATATAAAATGGCCCACCCTGTAGATTGCAGAGAGCTGGCACGTGAAGTTCTGCCCACCGAAAGATCAGAGCCGCCTCCACGGCTGCTGCCGAGGTTCTTGTTCCACCCTGATGGTTCACATATGCCACAGCCGTGGCATTGTCCGACTGAACCCAGGCAGGGAGGCCTCGCAGCCTTGGAGACCAACAGGATAGACAGAGTCTGATCGCTCTCCGTTCCAGTACACTTATTGGAAGACAAGCTTTCTGCACTGACCAACGACCCTGGGCAGGGAACTGACCCAGGACCGCTCCCCAGCCCAATATTAACGACGGATGCCAGCCTATCGACCAATTGAGGGGGGAGAAAACATTTTCCCAACTTTAGGGCCGGAGCCCGAATCCACCAAATCATGGATCCTCGGGACTGATGATCCACCTGATCAGTCTGTCTAGGGATAGGGGAGATTTGTCCCATTGTGACAAAATCGACTTCTGCAAGAGCCGAGTGTGACTCTGGGCATAAGGTATCGATTCGAAAGTCGACACCATGAGCCCCAACACTCGCATACAGAACCGCAAGGAGGACCACTGGCGTGATAACAGGGTTCGCACTGCTGCCTGAAGTGTCAGGAGCTTGTTTGGTGGTAAAAACACCCTTGCCTGCACAGTGTCCAGAATCAGACCCAGGTATTCCAGCCGGCAGGATGGAGTCAACGATGATTTCTGCAGGTTGATCAGCCAACCGAATTCTTTTAACTTGGACACCGTGATTGTCACGTTCTCCTCCAGAGCCGCAGCAGACTCTGCTCTCAGGCGTAAATCGTCGAGGTATGCTACTACCGCAACACCTCTGTCTCAGCAGCGCCAGCATCGGGGCCACCACCTTGGTGAACACTCGGGGAGATGAAGCCAGCCCGAAGGGAAGTGCCACAAACTGGTAACACCGGTCCCCCACTGTGAAGGGTAGAAAACGCTGGTGACTGACAAACTGGAACATGGAGATACGCATCCCTGATATCCAGGGACGCCAAGAATTCCCCTTGGTGCAGAGCGGCCACGACTGAGCGGATGGACTCCATCCTGAATCTCTTCGTCTTTACGAAGCGGTTTAATGCCTTCAGGTCCAGAACTGGCCTGACACCGCCCTTTTTGGGCACCACAAAGAGGTTTGAGTAAAACCCGTGAAATCTTTCCGCCATGGGTACCGGTACAATCACCCCCTGTTCGGCAAGCACCCGAACGGCGCCTAACAGCACCTCCCGATGCCCCTGAGGGAGTCTCAAGTTTGAAGGGAAGAACCTTTCTGGGGGCAGAGAGATTAATTCTATCCTGTACCCGGGGGACACCACCTCCAGTACCCACCGATCGGTGATGCGGGCAGTCCATCTGTCTGCGAATCCCAGCAACCGGCCCCCCACCCGTGAGTCGGGCGGGGGCAACCCATCATGCGGAGGTTGATTTATCCTTTGCTTTTTCGGACTTATGCTGCCAGAGCCTTTTACTGGCCCAGCGGAAGCCTTACTGGACTTTAAGCCCTTACCCGCTGAGCCGGGCGCCCGAAAAATAACTTCTTCTGACCTGAAGAAACAGGGCCCTGCCTACGGCGAAAATCCCTCTGCTTTGGCTCTGGAAGGAAAGTACTCTTCCCTCCCGTGAAATCCTTACTGATTTCAACCAACTGTGGGCCAAACAGACGCCCTTCCCTGAAAGGGAAGATCTGCAAGAGCTTTCTTTGAAGCCTGGTCGCCCGACCAAGAGCGGAGCCACAGCACCCGCCTGATAACGATTGCAAAAACGGACATTTTTGGCAATATGGGAAGAAGGTCCAAAGCAGCATGGCATATGTAGCGGAGACCCTCTTCCAAATGTTGTGCCCGCTGCACCTCAGCCTGTGCACATTCACAAGTTAAACCAGTGTGCAGTGTGGCAGCGTGCTCGTGAAGAGATTGTGCCGCCATCGCAGCCGCTAGAGCTGGCCGCATAGCTGACCCAGCCAACAAGAACAGTGCCTTAGACACTGCCTCCGTGCGGCAATCGGCCGTCTCCTTCCCTCCAAGGGAATGGTCATTGCCTTATTCAGACAGGCCACTGGGGGATCCACCGTTGGGGAAGCCCATCTCTTAGTAAAGCTATCCTCAAAGGGGTAGCGGACAGCAAAGCTTTTAGGAAAAGCATTCCTTGAACATCGCCTGTTCAAACACCTGATCATAAGGGTAAGCCCTAGGGGACCTGGGGGTTTAAGTGATCCACAAATATATGACTCATGCGACTCCCCTGCTTGGTCAAGCCGCATGGAGTCGCGGATATCGGTGATCAGATCGGCCACTATCGCTTTATCATGCGAAAAAGGAGCCTCCGATCACCTTCGCCTTCTGAGGGCAGTTCACCCTCTGATAGGTCCACAGGTGTGACCACTGAGGTGCTTTCTGGATCCGAATCCTTCCCTAAGAGGGGGGGTGGGCGTTTTTTGGGGCCCCCTGGAACCGGGTCCCCCGCCCGGGAAAAGAATTCCACAAATACCGCCTTCAGCTGTTCCAGGGACACTAATCCTCAAAGGGGTACCACCCAGTGTGTCCCCACCAACGGACCCACTGGCCGGCTACCACAGAAGCTGCCCAGGTGCCCACTCTCCGCGCCCCTAGGACGGAAGAGGGGTCCACTCACCAATCCGACAAGCGCAGTGGGTAGCCACCCGGAGCAGACTTACCTCCCCATAGAGAGGCATGCTGCTGGCCAGGCCCCTGGACAGGAACAAAACCAGTCACTGGGCTCTAGTGGGTTTTAGCCACTGGCCGCCCGCAGGGAACGGGCGCCATGCGGCGGGCCCCCGCTAAGGGTAGCTAGCATAGTGTCGGCCGGACTGGGGAAAGTTTTTGTATTCTAGATATCCTCTATACCACCAGCTAGCTTCTTGATAGTCTTCATCAGAAAAAATCTTCAGGAGACCGCAGATCCCATAGGGAACCAGGTCTACTCCTTGCACTAGGCAATTTAAAACTGATGTGCTATGCAGAGCAGGGGGATTATATGCTAAGGTGAGGACGGCCCCCTGGGAGGGGCCAACCTATGCTTTTGTTTTATTTTTGCCTAGTCTACTCCTAGAAATATGAGCATAACCCCACGTGTCATAAGAAGGCTGTGTCTGTCAGTAAACGGAAGAGTAAAGGCCATGGGTAGTCATGCTCAAAGTGTTTTTTAGAGCTTAGGTCAAGGAGGTCATCTGGGTGGATTTCACAGCTCCATGAGATTCACCCAGGTGACATCACTGCCTTAAGCTCTAAAAAACACTTTGGCACCTCAGCTGATCAGAATACCAATGTTTTTTTTTTTTGCACAGATTACTCTTATTGAAAGGTGGTTTGGCAGCTTGTCTCAGAAGAACACAGGAAGGGTCCTATTAATGTGGAGATGCTTATTTATAGTTCAATGAGCATGATAGAGTTGTGCAGATCACATGATTTGCTGAACAAAAAATAACAGTTAAAATTATACATAATCTGTAGGATAATCCCAATTAAAGCAGACCAAAAGAATGCCATAAAGTATCCCCCCCCCCTTTTTTTTTCCTCTTGCTACTGGTTAGATTAAGTTCATAATAACGGTGCAGAATTACTTCCCTACTGCCAGGGTCGAGTCCTTCTGTTGACAGGCAGCTATATTCCTCCTTACAGCCACAGTGCAGGAAAGTGTGAGGAAGAGATATCAGGTGTGTACCCCTGCCCAAGCCACCAATCCATACTAGGCCTTACACCAGCTGCAGCCATAAAGGGGTAACTAGCCAGGAAAAAAAAAAAAAAAACTAACCACATACCACTGCAGCTGCCTGCCTGCTCTTCCGATTATTAAAGCCCTCCCTCCTAAGCAGCCTAAAAGCCATGTTTGGCTAAATCCTGTTAGTTATTTTTTGTTCAACCCAGCGGGCTGAATGAAAAATAGAAAACTGAAGAGCTTGGGAGAAGCTCGCTGTAGTAACTATCCAATATTAGTACAGCAATCTGACCTCTGAACACACCACTCAATGTTCACAACCATTGGCTTAAAGAGCTGATAGGATGCCGATCAGCAGATGTTTTCCTAGCATGCCCCTTCAACAGAAACCAGATATTCTGCCAGCTTCGGTCGCCCAGGCTGCCATACACATGGGCCAAATGTCAGCCAGTTTATGTTGAACCAGACAATATTCAACCTGTGTGTACCAGGCTTAAAACTAGAGCTCTTATAGATATGCTGGCTTTTTGAGATACACAGAGGTATTTTAATTAACATTAACAAAAGGTGGACTTTTAATACTTTCCTTTCAAATTAAAATTGGATAAATATGGGCAACAAATGAGAATCATTAAAATTGTTTTATTCAAATATACATAAGTAAAAAAAAAAAAAAAAGTTAGAATACACCTTTATAAAATGTTAAAATTACAAAATCGCACATAAGTTATTCCAAAGTTATTATTTATAGTAAAAAGGGCAGAAGGGCTAGCCTGTGTTCAAGAGGATATATTTCAATCTCCAGCATCATTCTGAGCCTCTGAAAAAAGATCAGGAATGACAAATATTTACAAAGTAGAAAGCAAATGCAAAATTGTTAAAAATGAAACAGAACTTACAAATGAAAGATCTGCTAGATTATAGGGGAAAAAAATGAATTGTTAAATTGTGCCAAAAAAAAAAAAAAAAAAAAAAAGGAAGAAGGGTACGTTTTAGCTGGAATTCCTGGTAAAAACAGTATTGCTCTTCCTTGAATTTAAGTGCACCTAGGTAAACCTGTTCTGTAGCCTTATAGAATATATATGCAGTGTGAGATCTAAAGCACTGATGTCCCTGACTGCTATTCTCATATTTGGTGATATCACTACTGTGCTACTCACTGTTATCCTTACTGGAGACTGACATGAGGAAGCAAAGCCCTGCCTCTACGAAGATTGACACTTACACATTGAGTCACAGTGCAGAAAAAAATATAAGTGATAAGAAAAAAAAAAAAATCAGCTAAAGGGAGGACGCAGAACTGGTGACTAGTAGAGATGAGCGAACTTCTAGAAGTCCGGGTTCTGCTGGTTCGGCCGAACTTCGGGACAAAGTCCGGGTTCGGGTCCGGACAGAACCCGAACTTTGTCCCGGAACCCGAACCCCATTGAAATCAATGGGGACACAGACTTTTAGGCACAAAAAAGGCTGTAAAATAGTCCTGGAAGGTCCTAGAGGTCTGCAAAAGGAAGGAAATGGGGGTAAGGGTGGGACAAGTGACCTACAAAGAAATGGGGACAGGGAAATAACTTTAAATATTTTTTAAAAAATAAAAACATAAAAAATACAAAAATGGAGATCATCTTCAAAATGGGTCTGAAAAGTATTAACGGTAGAGGCCATAGAAAGGTTCTAAAATCATCTTCAAACTGTGTCAAAAAAGTATAAATAAGCCGGGAGAACCCATATCACTGTTCTGCAAAATGTGTGTGTCACTTTAAATGAAACCCGGAATAAGTGCACATCTGTTCTGCAAAATTATTTAAAGTCTGTGTGTCACTTTAAATGAAACCGTTTATTAAAACGTCTTGTCTAC
>BLSH010170685.1:2625201-2635765 GCA_018402905.1 Glandirana rugosa
CCGTTAGTTTGAGGACTACCTAAAAGATATTGGATTTTATTGACTTTTTTAGTTTTCCCTAACTTTTCTGGTAAACTTTACTGATCCACCCCCCCAACCTTGAGACGTCGACTCTAGGATTTGTTATTTCCATTTCCATTCCTCAATAATAGTCGTAGGGGGGGTTTTTTTTTTTAAATTAACTGGATCGGAAATTTCGTATATTTATATATAACGTCGAATGGTCAGGAAAAATCTACACCACCGACGTAAAAATAAATAAAAAAAGTCAAGGGGATGGGGGAAAAATAATGAACCACCACTGATCACAACTCGCTTGGGCCTGACATTGCAAGCCCAGGCATGGCTTGAAAGCCCACAGGCACCGTGCCTGGGCCTGGGCCTGCAATTAAATTTTTTTTTTTGGGGGGGATGCTGATAATAACTCCTTACCTTTACCTTTATTGTTTAGGATCTCAGCTGCAGAGTTCCAACCCCCCCACCTAGTCATTTCAAAAGGTCTTTTCAATCCCTTTTGATTTTTTCAGTTATTTTAGGTTATAGAAAATCCATCAGGAGTTTGATTGCCCCTAGAGTTTCATGAAGATTGAGGCTTTAGGGACCAACCAAGTCATCCTGGGCCCTCTTCCCATCACTCCCTTGGCTTGTAGGCCCCAACCAGGAATCCCACTGTGAGAAGGAGATCTTTTCTACTCCACCTTATCCTTCATCCTCTACTAGAAGCCGGTCACATGGTAAACAGCCAATTTTATTGGCCGTTTACAGATCGGGAAAGCGCTGTGTCCAAGGGACACCCGCTCCCCCCCCCAATCACAGGGGCGTGCACTGGAGACACTTGTGGTGCCCTGCCGCTTACCAGAAATCTATGCTATACACAGCTGATCATAATACGGTAAACAGCCAATTTAACTAGCCGTTTACCGTGATCGGTGACGGCCCGGGTCTGGCTGACACGAGCGCCTCGATGCGCGCTCCCACTAGCGGCTTATCCTGAGGACGTCAATAGATGCCCAGTCAGGATAATGTTGGAGGATGATCCGCTTACATCCGATCCGCTGACATCAGTTTTTAAACCCCCTTTTTTTTCCCCCCTCATTAAATCACTTCCCGCCCGGCCTATTGACAAATGACGGCCGGGCGGGAAGTGGTTAATGCGGGGGAAAAAAGGTTTACAAAAAATAAAAAAAAATAAAATAAAATGGATGTCAGTGGATCGGATGTAAGCTGATCATCCGCCAACATCCCCTTTTCATATGGAAGAAAAATAGGGTTTTCTTCCGTCTTAAAAAAACGGAGCTTAGCGGACACGGATGTCAGCAGATGATCATCTGATAATGTCCGCGAGCCCATAGACACACATGTATGTCTGTTTTTCATGCGCCAACTAATAGAGGAAAAACGGGCATACGGAACGCCCGTGTGAAAGGATCCTTAGCCTCATGCACATGGGGCCTTTACCAAGCTCTCCTAGATGCTTTTCCTTCTGGCAGAAAAAAAAACCTTTGACACTTGTAAACACATATATAGAAAATAAAATGGCGCCTCCTGTATACCCCCCTGATTTCTTATCAACCAGCTGGTATAAATCCAAAAAGATGTATGCTTTTGTGTTGAGGCGCTAGCTATAGAAATGTACATCATATGTCTGATACATGAATCCACAAATATGAATAAAAAATGCAAAAAATAAAAATAGCAAAAAAAAATTTTGAAACTTGTTTTTTCTGATGTGGATTCATGTATCAGACATATGGTGTACACTTTAATAGTCAGCGCCTCAACACAAAAAAAACACACTTGTAAATGCATGTAGCGTGCTTAAGTGTGTCAAGCTCTTGGGCGTTATTCATTTCAATGGCCAGAATAAAGGATTATTCTGGTCAATTAAATTAACGCTCAAGTGCTAAATGCGCCTAGCGGTAACGCACGTTTGGACAGGTTTACACATACATCATTTTCACTCCTAAAACGCCACTGCTCCTGGATGTGCTGACAGTGGGGGGTTTTTTTTTCCTTCTACTAAAATACCAGTGTGTGCATGGCCAACATGCAGATGTGTTTAGAGGCAGGAAACCCCCCCACCCCACCCGCCAGACACCCCTCTAAAAAACGTTAAGGCCTAAATTGCTTTGTACACAGCTGTGTTGTAGAAGTAACACTTTAGTAGTTTTATGTTGGCATGTGACCGTTGTGTGACAGCTGCTCATCACAATGCAGTTGAGTACAGAAAAACTTCTCCATTAAGAAACAAAACATTTTAAATTTGGTTTCATTTTTAGATGTCAAATATTGTAAATTTGTTCATACTCAAGTTCAGGATTTTTTTGTGGCTATTTTTCTTTTGCGCAAACTGTCTTCATTTTTCTGCATTTTATTTATGCACAGTTGGCAACCCCATCTATACAGTGACTGAATGAAAAGGAGTTTTTAGGTCAGACAAGTGTCAGAAAGGACCACACTGCCATCTAGTGGTGAATTTAAAAAAAAACCCACACGCCACAACATTACATCTAGAATGCCATAAAATGGTATTCACTTGGAGACAAGGCCTTTTCTGCCACTTTGTTTCCAAGTTTTAGCCTGGGTTCATACTTCTGCGATGACAGACACCACGTGTGATTCTCGCTGGCACCACAGGTGCCCATCGCATGCAATGTCGGTGCAATGCGAGTTGAGCCATACAGTTTTGTATGGCTCAACTCGCATTGGATTCACACAGAAAAAAGGTGCAGGGATTCTCCCCCCCACACTGGAATCAGATCGCATGAGTGTTCTCACCCATGCAATCCGATAACTGCCCAAATCCACAGTTCGCACTGCAATCTGTGAACCGATCTGGGGGTGTCATTAACTTTGTAATGACACCTGCAGCGGTTCGCAGAGGGCAGTGTGAACTGCCTGCAGGAAAGATGCGATGCGGGAACCGGCTCTGCAATCGTGCCAGTACCCGCATCGCTACAGTGTGAACCTAGCCCAAGTGCGATGCAAGAACCCAGCAAATCCACTGCGGATCGCACCCGACTCGCACGGCTGTTCACACTACAATATGCAAACTGAGGGGAATGTCAATACAATGTTAACACTCCCATTTCAGCTCACATAATCACTCTGCGAACTGACAGTTCAGACACGAATTGGATCGCATAAGTGTGAACACCCATGCAATCCGAATCTGGTGCGACATAAAGGGTCCTGTGCGAGTTTGGTCCGAATGTGATGCGATTTCAGCCATACTATCTGTATGGCTGAAATTGCTTCACACAAATATCGCATGTGATGTGAACAGCAATGCGCTGTGAATCACATGTGATGTCATTGCACTAGTGTGAACTGGCACTCAATCAGTATTTTTTGCTAGAAAACTACTTATAACCCGCAAACATTATATATTATTTGTTTGCAGAGACCGTAAGACAGGGGTCTCCAAACTATAACCCTCCAGTTGTTCCAGTCCCATCATGCCTAGTCATGTCTGTGAATGTCAGTTTAACAATGCCTCATGGGATGTGTAGTTCCACAACAGCTGGAGGGCAGTAAAATGGCGATCGTTGCAATTTTTTATATCACTGTTTGCACAGCAGTTTTTCAAACGCAATTTTTGAGGAAACAAAAAAAAAAAAAAAAAAAATAAAAAAAAACTGAAAATTTCTATCAAATACTTACTGTAATTTTCCTTTCCTGATAGACTCCATGGCAGCATACATGTGGGTTAGCCCCGCTTCCATAACTACCCTATAGGACCCCTCTCCCATAAATCTTTGCTCCACGCCAGCAGCAGTGTTCTGTGACTAGCCTACTCCAGGCATTAGGGAGGGGACTCCTGTTGCTTACGGTATTTGATAGAAATTTTCAGTTTTCCTGACACATTGTTATGGCAGCATACATGTGGGAAACAACTCGATACACACACAGGTGGGAAAATGCTGAGTAAAGAAAAAGTTTTTATTAACATTGTCAACTGACAACACTTGAGAACCAAAATTAACAGGAGGACAAGGCGGCCGGCTCCACACAGTAGAGGGCCAAAAGATTGGATTGTGGCATCAAGTTCTTTTTTAACTGAGGCAATCAAATCCCCACATGCAGCTAAAGCTTCCTCTTTGACCATTTGCCGACCGCCCCCCGCCGCAGCGTGACGGCGGCAAGATGGCTCGTTATCGCAAAACGCCATCACCTGACGGTGGCCGGGATAACTAGCATTGTGAGCGCGCGCTGTGTCCGGGGGGAGGCCAGGGAGCGGGTACGGTAGACACGATCGCCCCCGGCTACCCGCGATGGCCCCCCCCCACAGTGAGAGAACAGAGGTCCATGTTTGTAAACACGGATGTCCGTTCTCATAGAGGGGGAAGGGCGGTGATCACAGGCTTCCTCTATATGGAAGCCGTGATCATCCCCTTTCCCCAGCCAGCCCAGCACCAATACAGTTAGAACACAGTTAACTCTTAGAGCACCCCCTGCAGGTTAACCCCTTCACTGCCAATGGCATTTACACAGTAATCAGTGAATTTTTAAAGCACCGATCGCTGTATAAATGCCAATGGTCCCAAAAAAAGTGTCAAAATGGTCCGACATGTCCGCCGCAATATCGCAGTACCGCTAAAAATCGCAGATCACCGCCATTACTAATAAAAACCCCAGAAATTAATACTCTTCATCCGTAAACGCGGCAACTTTTGCGCAAAAAAAAAAAATCAATAAACGCAGATTGCGATTTTTTTAACCAAAAATATGAGGAAGAATATAAATCGGCCAAAACCGATGAAAAAAAAGGGATTTTATTATAACTTACCATAAAATACTTTTCTCTGAGTTCACTGACAGACGCAGCTCTTCTTATGACACATGGGGTTATGCTCATATCACTAGGAGTAGACTAGGCAAAAATAAAACAAAAGCATAGGTTGGCCCCTCCCAGGGGGCCGTCCTCACCTTAGCATAAAATCCCCCTGCTCTGCATAGCACATCAGTTCGTAACAAGCCGTACAAACTCCACAGAGGGGTGGGTGCTGCGTCTGTCAGTGAACTCAGAGACAAGGATTTTACGGCAAGTTATAATGAACTCCCTTTTACTCTTACGTTCACTGAGAGACGCAGCTCTTCTTATGACACATGGGGATGTCCCAAAGCTGTGCCAATCAAGAGGGGTGGGCAAACTATAACAGTACCCAACAAAAAAGCCCTCTCGGGGGGCGCCACCTGTGCCTAAACTGCCGCTTGTAATACTTTGCGGCCAAAGGCAGCATCCGCAGCTGCTGAAACATCAATCTTATAAAACTTAGTAAACGTGTGCACTGAGGCCCAAGTAGCCACTTTGCACACCTGAGACACTGAGGCCTGGTGTCTAAACATCCAGGAAGTACTAACTGCCCTGGTGGAATGAGCCGTGACTGGAAACGGGGGAACCTTGCCCCGAACCTCATATGCATGAGTCACGGTCTTCCTGATCCAACGAGAAATGGTAGCCGACGAGGCCGCCATTCCTTTGCGCGACCCTTCCGTCAGCACAAATAAAGAATCAGACTTCCGAAAGGAAGCTGTAGAAAACAAATATACCCGCAAAGCCCTCACCACATCCAAAGAATGTAGTTCAATTTCCTTGGGATGCAACGGGTGCGGGCACAATGAGGGAAGAACAATATCCTCATTAATGTGAAAAGAGGAAACCACCTTCGGAAGAAACGAAGGGGAAGGTTGCAAAACCGCCTTGTCCTTATGAAGGACCAAGTAAGGTGACTTGCAGGATAATGCTGCCAACTCGGACATCTGCCTAGCGGATGTAACAGCCACCAAAAAGGCCACTTTCAGCGACAACAGTCGCAAGGGAATGTCCCTGATCTTTTCATATGGTGGCTTCTGCAGCACAGAAAGCACCATATTCAAATCCCACGGCACCAGAGGCGACCGTATCCGAGGGGCCACATGACGTACACCCTGTACAAATGTAGGGATCAACGAATGTGACGCCAAGGGCCGTTGAAAAAGAACCGCCAGGGCCGAAATCTGCCCCTTAAGCGTATTTAACGCCAGGTTCTTGTCCAGTCCCTGCTGTAAAAAAGTCAGCACCCTGGACACTGCATAAGAGCGGGGGTTCCAACCACCCGCCTCACACCAGGCAATATAGGCCTTCCAGGTCCTATGATAAATCTTACGTGAAGTACCCTTACGTGCTTCAATCATAGTAGGGATCACGGAGTTCGAGACACCCCTATCCCTCAACACCTGAGACTCAATAGCCAAGCCGTCAAAGCCAGCAAGGGTAAAGCAGGGTGCCAGATGGGCCCCTTAGACAGTAGGTCTCTGCGAAGCAGAAGACGCCACGGAACATCTGTCACCAGAACCTGTGGTAGAAGCTTTAGGGGAGGAAAGATGTACAGTAGCCGATACCGACCCCAAGGTGCTACCAGTGCGTCCGAGGTGCCCGCCAACGGATCGCTTGGTCTGCACCTTGTGATTGACCCTGGAGGCCATGAGGTCCACCTCTGGCGTGCCCCATTTGAGGCAAATCTGGAGGAACACTTCTGGATGTAGGGACCATTCCCCCTGATCCAGAGTCTGGCGGCTGAGAAAGTCCACCTGACAGTTTTCCACGCCCGGAATGTAGATTGCAGAGAGAGCTGGCACGTGAAGTTCTGCCCACCGAAGGATCAGAGCCACCTCCACGGCTGCTGCCGAGCTTCTCGTTCCGCCCTGAGGGTTCACATATACCACAGCCGTGGCATTGTCCGACTGAACCCGGACAGGGAGGCCTCGCAGCCTCTCCAACCAAGGGGACAGACAAAGCCTGATCGCTCTCAGTTCCAGTACATTTATCGGAAGGCAAGCTTCCTGAACTGACCAAACGACCCTGGGCAGAGAACTGCTCCAGGACCCCTCCCCAGCCCGACAGGCTGGCATCCGTCGTTACCATCAACCAATTGAGGGGGAGAAAACATTTTCCCAATTTTAGGGCTGGAGCCCGAATCCACCAAATCAAGGATCCTCGGGACTGATGATCCAACCTGATCAGTCTTTCTAGGGATAGGGGAGATTTGTCCCATTGCGACAAAGTCACCTTCTGCAGGAGCCGAGTGTGACTCTGGGCGTAAGGTATCGCTTCGAAAGCCGCCACCATGAGCCCCAACACTCGCATACAGAACCGTAAGGAGGACCACTGGCGTGATAATAGGGTTCGCACTGCTGCCTGTAATGTCAGGAGCTTGCTCGGTGGTAAAAACACCTTTGCCTGCACCGTGTCCAGAATCAGACCCAGGTATTCCAGCTGGTAGGATGGAGTCAATGATGACTTCTGCAGGTTGATTAGCCAACCTAATTCTTTTAAACGTGGACACCGTAATTATCACATTCTCCTCCAGAGCCGCAGCTGACTCTGCCCTCAGGAGTAAATCGTCGAGGTACGCCACCACCGCGATACCTCTCTGTCCCAACCGTGCCAGCATCGGGGCTACCATCACAAACTGGTAATGCAGATCTCCCACTGCGAAGCGTAGAAAACACTGATGACTGCGACAAACTGGAATGTGAAGACACGCGTCCCTGATACCCAGGGACGCCATGAGTTCCCTTTGGTGCAGGGCGGCCACAACCGAGCGGATGGACTCCATCCTGAATCTTTTTGTCTTTACAAAGCAGTTTAGTGCCTTCAGGTCCAGAACTGGCCTGACACCGCCCTTTTTGGGCACCACAAAGAGGTTTGAGTAAAACCCGTGAAATCTTTCCACTGTGGGTACCGGAACAATCATCCCCTGTTCGGCAAGCGATCGAACGACGCCCAAAAGCACCTCCTGACGCCCCTGAGGGAGTTTTAAGTTTGAAGGGAAGAACCTTCCTGGGGGTAGAGAGATGAACTCTATCCTGCACCCGGAGGACACTACCTCCAGCACCCACCGATCGGTGATGCGGGCAGCCCATCTGTCTGCGAACCCCAGCAACCGGCCCCCCACCCGTGAGTTGGGTGGGGGCAACCCATCATGCAGAGATTGACTTATCTATCGTTTTTTTGGACTTATGTTGCTAGGGCCTTTTACTGGACCCAGCGGAAGCCTTACCGGACTTGAAGCCCTCACCCGCCGAGCCGGGTGCACGAAAAAAAAACTTCTGACCTGAAGAAACAGGGCCCTGCCTACGGCGAAAATCCCGCCGTTTTGGCTCTGGGAGGAAAGTACTCTTCCCTCCCATGAAATCCTTAATGATTTCATCCAACTGTGGGCCAAACAGACGCCCTCCCTGAAAGGGAAGATCTGCAAGAGCTTTCTTTGAAGCCTGGTCGCCCAACCAAGAGCTGAGCCACAGCACCCGCCTGATAACAATTGCAAAAACAGACATTTTTGACAATATGGGAAGCAGGTCCAAAGCCGCATTGCATATGTAGCGGAGACCCTCTTCCAAGTGTTGTGCATGTTGCACCTCAGCCTGTGCACACTCACAAGTTAAACCGGTGAGCAGTGTGGCAGCGTGCTCGTGAAGCCAGAGCTGGCCGCATGGCTGACCCAGCCAACAAGAACAGTGCCTTAGACACAGCTTCCGTGCGGCGATCGGCCGCCTCTTTAAAAGACGGAGACCCCTCCAAGAGAATGGTCGTTGCCTTATTTAGACGGGCCACCGGTGGGTCCACTGCTGGGGAAGCCCATCTCTTAGTAAAGCTATCCTCAAAGGGGTAGCGAACAGCAAAGCTTTTGGGTAAAGCAAAGGAATTTTGCGACCGTAGCCATTCCTTGAACACCGCCTGTTCAAACACCTGATCATAAGGGTAGGCCCTAGGGGACCTAGAGGGCTTAAGCGATCCACAAATATATGTGGACTCAAGTGACTCCCCTGCTTGGTCAAGTCGCATGGAGTCGCGGATATCAGTGATCAAAGCGGCCACTATCGCTTTGTCGCGCGAAAAAGGGAGCCTCCTGACCCCCTTCGCCGTCTAAGGGTATCAGTTCACCCTCTGACAGGTCCACGGGGGTTCCCGTGACCACCAAGGCGCTCTCTGGTTCCGAATCCTCCCCCGAAGAATCATGGGGGGGGGTGGGCGTTTTTTGGGGCCCCCTGGAATCGGGTCCCCCGCCTGGGGAAAGAACTCCCCAAATACCGCCCTCAGCTGTTCCAAGGACACCAAGGTTCCCGGGGTGGATTGTTGCTCCGCAGGTACCCCTGCCATAGCACTGCCGGCCTCTGACATCCCAGACTTCCAGCATCCCCACCTCTACCCCACCAATCAGCCAGGGAGACCTGGGAGGATTGCACCCACCGCTACCAGCACCCAGGGAGAGCCTGCTATACTTGCCGTTTTAAATGCTTCAGCACTGTGACCGGAATGAGCAATGCCAAAAATCCACTGCACTTCAAGAGCCTGCACCGCTGTCTGTCAGCCACGTTTTCCAAGCAAAAACGGAAGTGCTGATGTCTGTTTTTATCACTTCCTGTAATACCGAGAACGACCACTGGGGGCCGCCAGAGGACAGGCTGAAAACCGCATGGGCTACCAAACAATGGCTGCTGTACACAAGCTGAGCTATGGCAAAATGGCGCGGTCGGCGGACGAACGATCAGTGATCCACACCGAATGGCGGCGAACCGTCAAATGCAGTCTCCGAACGGTCAGTGCGGGGTGCGGTAGTGCGGGGGGGGGGGTAGAGTGGGGACGGGAGATGACCACCCCAGATCCCCCACCGGCCGGCTACCTTAGAAGCTGCCCAGGTGCCCACTCTCCACGCCCTAAGACGGAAGAGGGATCTACTCACCGATCCGACGGGCGCAGCGGGTAGCCACCCGAAGCAGACTTACCTCCCCACGGAGAGGCATGCTGCTGGCCAGGTCCCTGGACAGGAGCAGAACCAGTCACTGGGCTCTAGTGGGATTAGCCACTGGCCGCCCGCACGGAACGGGCGCTATGCGGCGTGCCCCCGCTAAGGGTAGCTCGCATAGAAGTTGGCCGGACTGGGGAAAGTCTTTGGATTCTAGATATGCTCTATATCGACAGTCGGCTTCTTGATAGCAGTCTTCATCAGAAAAAAACCTTCAGGAGACCGCCGATCCCATAGGGAACCAGGTCTACTCCTTGCACTAGGCAATAAAAACTGATGTGCTATGCAGAGCAGGGGGGGTTATATGCTAAGGTGAGGACGGCCCCCTGGGAGGGGCCAACCTATGCTTTTGTTTTATTTTTGCCTAGTCTACTCCTAGCAGGGGCGGATCCAGGGGGAGGGCAACGGGGCAATTGCTCCCCCCGAGAAAATAGTCAGCTGACCTCCCGACAAGGACCTTGCAAGTTGCAGTGCGGGCTGAATACATCTCATCATAGGCAGACAAAGGCAGCTCCACGGCACGCTGTAACATAACTTTCCTCTTCACTCGTTCTCTGCCTTATCTTCCCCCTCCCCCCAGTGCTCTCTGTCCTGTCTGTAGCCACGAGGAATGTAGACGGAGAGCGGGGAAGATAAGGCAGAGAACGAGTGAAGAGGAAAGTTATGTTACAGCGTGCCGTGTAGCTGCCTGTGTCTGCCTATGATGAGATGTATTCAGCCCGACGCCCGACTTATGTAGAGTAGTATCCGTCTGTGTCCGTCGATGTGCCGTG
>BLSH010170685.1:2640563-2659514 GCA_018402905.1 Glandirana rugosa
GGGAGGGGAGAGTCCAGGGACCTGAGGGGGGGGAACCATACAGAACATGTGGGGGGACCTGAGAGGGGAGGGGGGACCATACAGAACATGTGGGGGACCTGAGGGGGGGACCATACAGAACATGTGGGGGGACCTGAGAGGGGGGGACCATACAGAACATGTGGGGGACCTGAGAGGGGGGGTGACCATAGAAGCAGGGGACCATACAGAACAGGTGGGGGGACCTGAGGGGGGATGACCATAGAAGCAGGGGACCATACAGAGCATGTGGGGGGACCTGAGAGGGGGGGTGACCAGAGAAGCCCCAACAAATTGCCTGCGAAAAACCTTATTTTCTGGCAGTGCCCCTCCCGAGACTAGGCTCTGGATCCGCCCCTGACTCCTAGTGATATGAGCATAACCCCATGTGTCATAAGAAGAGCTGCGTCTGTCAGTGAACGTAAGAGTAAAATTTTTTTAAATCTTTTTTTTGGATTTGTATTTGTAAAGTAAGAAAAACGTTTTCTCTAGTCGTCTGTCCAGGACAGCACTAGAGAGATATAGCTCCACCTCCGAAGGCAGGAAACACAAGGGTTAAGTCTTTAAAGGGGCGTCTCCCCTTCTCTTCCTCAGTTTTTTGTGTTTCCTCCATGGAGGAGGAGGCGGGTGTGGGAGCTCTAACATTCTGCTCACCTGAGGGTAGTGGATCGTGGGTCCCCCGGTCAGGCACAGGGGAAGCTGAGACCGGCGCTTCTCCCTCCAAGTAAAGTCCAAAAGGGACTGACGCTCCCTGCACATGTCTGCGGCTCCTGGCTCCTGTGCTGTAGGAGATCCTGGGCAGACTGTGAGGGGGGCGGGTGTTGGGCCTTTAGTTCCGGCCTGTGGAATGCAGGGGGGAGGGCGGGGACTTCCGGGTCCGGGTCCCGCGAGGAGCATGGACGCCGGAACCAGCCTGTTTCTTTTTAAAACAGAGCCGGTCACAGTGCTGGGATCCTGGGATCCTTCTACAGCGCAACGGCGCAATGCAGCAGGAATTGATGGACCCAGCAGAAGGTGGCAGTGATGCTGGCGCAGCCCAGGTAGGAGGCACAAGGGTGGCTGGGCCTACGGGGCTGTGGGAGGGAGGAGGGGGGCTGGAAGGCATTGAAGCTGGGGGCCCCTCTCTGACTTCCCTTAATGGTTAGCCGGATCAGGGCTAAAGAGCCTTGTGAATCCGGCTTTGCTGGTGGTGGGTGCACATAGGTGTCGGTGGTGGCTCACTATGTGCATGGTGGTTGTTAACAACTGGCCCTTGTTTTGTTCCCTTCTTTTTTTATCTCCCTTTCTTGCTCAGGGGCAGCTCAAGGAAGGAGAGAGGTCAGGGGGAAAGAAGGTGTCCATCCTGTGGATTTAAATTTAAAGAAGGATGGAACAAACCGCTCTGTAGACCTTGCATTGACAAACTGGTTTACAAGGAGTCTACGGGAGCTTGTAAAGAAATGATTGCAGGAGTCAAAAAAGAGATGAATGCAATTAAGGCCATGTTGTCGAACCTTGAGACCCCTAAACCACCAGCAGAAACCCCCCCCTGTTCCAACCCCAGAGGAGGGTAATGAAACAGAGGGAGAAGAATCGGATTCCCTGGATGACCTCAGCGAGGCAGCGTCATCTAGGGATGTACCGGTTCAGGAGAAAAAAAAAAAAAAAATCACCCAGATACAGGCTCTCGCTCGAGGAGGTGGATGCGCTGTTGGGGCTGATTTATGAGACGCTTGAGATCAAGGAGGAACAAGCCTCTGTCTCTGCACGATAGGATGTACCAAACCCTGAGGAGAGGATCAGGGGAGTTTTTTTCCAGTGCATAGTTCTCAGACGGACTCCATTAAAAAAGAGTGGGCGGAGCCAGAGAAAAAATTATTTTTTCCCAAAACCCTTAAAAGGAGATTTCCTTTTAGTGATGACGCGGAGTGCGTCTGGAACAAAGTTCCTAAAGTAGATGCGGCCTTCTCTCAATGTGCCAAGTCTACCGACCTCGCCTTTGAAGACATGGGAGTCCTGAGGGACCCCATGGATAAAAGAATGGAGGTATTGCTGAAACGGTCATGGGAAACGGTCATGACCAGTTTAAAGCCAGCAATGGCCACTACGGTCGTAGCCCGTAACCTGAAAGTTTGGTTGGACAAGTTACGGGCTCATTTGGAAGGAGGGACCTCTAGGAAAGAAATCTTAGAATCCCTACCGATGCTGTATAAAAGCAGCAGGCTACATGGCGGATGCTTCCTCAGAATCAGTCAAACTAGCAGCGAAAGCCGCAGCCTTGGTCAACTCATCTCGGAGAGCCCTGTGGTTGAAGTCCTGGGCCAGTGACCCAGCGTCTGAAACCAGGCTTTGTGGGATTCCGTTTGAGGGAGACCTGTTTGGGCCAGATCTAGAAAACGTTCTAGATAGGACGGCCGATAAGAAAAAGGCTTTCCAGGTAAAAAACAAAAAAGCCGCTGGAAAACACTTTCCTGGGACAGGTATCTAAATCGGCGGCAGCCAAAAAACAGTGGGGGAAAGGGAACAGAAAAATATTCTGTTTTCCTCTCCTAAAAAATCCACCAAGCCACAATGACTCGGTTCCGGTGGGAGGCCGGTTGGGGCAGTTCCTCCCACAATGGGAGGAAGCTACCCAGGATGCCTTTATTCTAAGGATTGTCAGGGAAGGTTACCAGATACAGTTCAGGAGCATTCCTCCTGTCAGGACGTTGGTAACCTCCCCTCCCAGAGACCCCGATTTGGCAGAAGCACTTTTGGACCAAATCGGCAACCTTATGGACCAGGAAGTACTGGTCCCGGTACCTCAGGAAGAGATCAACCAGGGTTTCTATTCACGTGTTTGTAGTTCGGAAACCCTCGGGCAAGTTCCGGTTAATTCTGAACTTGAAATCTCTCAACAAAGAGGTGGTTTACAAACAGTTCCGCATGGAAACTATTTTTACAGTAAGAGCGTTACTGCCACCGGACTGCTTTATGGCCTCCCTCGACTTGAGGGACGCTTATTTGCACATCCCTATCCACAAGAACTCTCAAAAACTTCTGAGGGTGGCGATCTTGTGGGGGAAGGAAGTTCGGCACCTACAGTTCAGGGTCCTGTCCTTCGGCCTTTCCTCCTCTCCCAGAATCTTCACAAAAGTTCTGGCAGAGGCGCTGGCCCCCCTCAGACTGAAGGGAATCTAGGTCATTCCATATTTGGACGACCTGCTATTCTTTGCCCAGTCCTCAGCCCAGTTGCAAAAAGACCTAAGGGTGGCCATGGACTTCCTGAACAGATTAGGGTGGCTGATAAATCAGGAGAAATGACACCTTACTCCGACGCAGGTTCTGCAATATCTGGGGTTCCTGGCAAATTCAAAGGAACAAAAGATCTTCCTTACGGAAGACAAGGTTCGGAAGGTGGTAGCGACGGCAGCCTTTTTGCAGGGAAGGCAGACAGTGGCGGTACGCACAGCTATGTCTGGTCTAGGACTACTGGCAGCGACCATCCCGGCAGTTCCTTGGGCAAGGGCCCACTTCAGGTGTCTCCAGGCCAATGTTCTAAAAAAATTGGGACGGAACGCTGGGGCTGGGAGGCTCACTGGGAATCCAGGGTAGCCCAGGGCCGCTGGGAGAAAAGTCAGGCTGTAAGATCGGCCAACTGGAGAGAGTTGCAGGCAATCTGGGAGGCTCTAAGGGTCTTTGCCAAAAATCTGAAAGGTCAGCATGTTCAGATTCTTTCGGACAATATGGTGGCAGTCGCCTACGTGAACAAACAGGGGGGCACGTGCTGCCCATCCCTGATCAGACTGGCAAAGACTATCTTTGTGTGGGCATAGAGAAACCTAGGTTTGTTTTCAGCAGTCCACCTGAGGGGAGTAGACAATCACCTAGCCGACTGAGTCGGCATCAGGTGGGAGAGTCCGAATGGGAGCTGAACGACGAGGTTTTCCAGCTATTGTCGGTGCGGTGGGGTCTACCAGAGGTGGACCTGTTTGCCACCAAGGTGCCCACTTATTTCTCTCTGGAAAGAGAGGGAGGGGCCAGGAGGGATAAATGCTCTGGCCCAAAGGTGGACTTTTCATCTATGTTACGCCTTCCCGCCAGTCAGGCTCATTCCGCTAGTGCTAAGGAAGTTTGTGCAGGAACAAATCTCACTAATACTAGTAGTTCCTTTTTGGCCGAAGAGGCTGTGGTTTGACACTGCTTCGACTAGCGAAAAATCCCCCACTCATTCTACCCGAAAGGGAGGATTTGCTGTCGCAGGGTCCAGTACGGATGCAGGCCCTAAAATAGTTGGCCTGGTTTCTGAGGAAAGCCTCCTGAAATCGAAGGGACTTTCCGAGTAATTGGGACCATTCTTTCGAGTAGAAAGAAAGTGACCCACGTTATTTATTTTAAGGTTTGGAAAACTTTTTGTTCATGGCTTCATACCAGGAAGCGGTCAGCAGAGGTGGCAGCTATCCTGGAGTTTTTACAAGACGGAGCGGATCAGGGGCTGGCGATAAGTACTCTAAAAGTACAGATCGCAGCCCTATTCGTCTTTGGAGCAACTCCTGGCGTTAGACCCGCTGGTCAGCAGGTTCTTCAAGGGGTTAGCTAGGCTAAGGCCGGCTCCATTTAAAGCGTTACCTAAATGGGACCTAACTACGGTGTTACAGGGCTGGATTAAACAGTCTCAAGGAGGACATCTATCCCTAAAGTGGGCCACGCTCAAAACAGTGTTTTTAGTGGCAATCTCCACGGCCAGGTGGATTAGTGAGATACAGGCTCTCTCTATTAAGGAGCCTTTCTTGCAGATTTTCGAGAACAGACTGGTGCTTCGGACAGACCCAGGGTTCCTGCCAAAAGTGGCTTCTAGTAGTAATAGGACACAGGAGATTGTTCTGCCCTCCTTTTGTGCATCTCCAAAGAGTCCTAAGGAGGCAGAATTCCACCATCTGGATGTGAGGGCCTGTGTCTTGCATTATTTAGAGGCATCAAAAGACATTCGGAAATCCAATGCTCTTTTTGTACTACATTCTGGTAAAAGGTTGGGGTGTCAAGCTTCAAAAGGCACGATTGCCCGCTGGATTAAACAAGCAATTGTGGAAGCTTACAGGATTCTTGGGAAGGAGTGCTCTTTTTCCCCCATGGCCCATTCCACCCGGGCGTTATCGGCCTCCTGGACAGAACGAGCTGGAGCGACGCCAGAGCAAATTTGCCGTGCTGCAACCTGGTCAAGTTATACGACCTTTATGAAGCACTACAGGTTGGACCTCATCTCAAGAGCAAGCGTATGGGAGAAAGGTCCTCCAGGCGGTAGTCCCCCCCCTAATCTGGTAAGTTCTCGTTGATCCTCTCTAGTGCTGTCCTTGACAGACGACTAGAGAAAACCAGAGTTAGACTTACCGGTAACTGTTTCCGGGAGTCGTCCAGGACAGCAGGGATTCCCTCCCTATATGCTGTTGTAACTTTGGACGAGTAGGTTTGTTTCTTTCAGAAATCGTTCCGGAGTTCTCGGTTAAAGACTAAGAAAGAGAAGGGGAGACGCCCCTTTAAAGACTTAACCCTTGTGTTTCCTGCCTTCGGAGGTGGAGCTATATTCTCTCTAGTGCTGTCCTGGACGACTCCCAGAAACAGAGTTACCG
Source organism: Glandirana rugosa (assembly GCA_018402905.1). Classification (NCBI taxonomy): domain Eukaryota; kingdom Metazoa; phylum Chordata; class Amphibia; order Anura; family Ranidae; genus Glandirana; species Glandirana rugosa. The sequence continues at coordinate 2,646,167 of BLSH010170685.1, forward strand.
GTAAGTCTAACTCTGTTTTTTTTTTTGCAAAATTGTCACATTTTTCTGGTTATAGCGGCGATCAGAAATGGCGCAGAGGGGCTGAAATACCACCAAAAGAAAGCTCTATTTGTGGGAAAAAAAAGTAAATTTCGTTTTGGTACAACGTCGCACGACCACGCAATTGTCAGTTAAAGCGACGCAGTTCCGAATCACAAAAAGTGCTCTGGTCCTAAAGTGTGAAATCCTTCTGGGGCTGAAGTGGTTAACCAGTGCATCAATGCATTCCTGGCATAGAGTCTTCTTTCAGCCTTCAGCTAATTTTGCTCTACAAGAAGGGCATCTTTTCTTCGGCTCAGAGCTCTTGGACTGCAAAAGACAAAGATAAGTCAAAACACTCTCCTGCAAGATTCCAAAGGTGCAGAAGGAAGTAAACCAAGGACTCCCAGTGCCCAGACAGGCCCCAGCCACCAGGGAGGAAAGAAGAGGGAGATGTATAGCTCTATTGGTAAACCAAGCACCCATGCCTTTTACCTGGGTTTTTCTGGTGCCTTCGCCCTGTCCCCTGTGCAGCTGCGCCTGACTCAATTGCAGGCAGGCTGCTTCTCCACGTTTGGCTGTTTTCCTCCGGTTCCGGATTCGCACAGCGTCTCTGCGCCGAACCAGAAATAAGCACCAGCCCCGGTCCTGCCCTCCTCCCCTGCGATTGCAGCCGGAAATGATGGCCCACACCTGAACTGCAGGGACCGCCCCCTTCCGGACGTCTCACTTCCGGCTGGAGCTCACCGAGCCACCACCAATTTGGCGATGGCGCCTGCCCGCAGGACCCCGGCGCTCAGGAAATCTACCGCAGCCGAGGTTCCTACCTGCACTGCCGCCTTAGGAGCGGCCCCCGTCAACAGAACTGGCTCTGAAAGGGGAGGAAGAGCCCGCACACCAGACACCTTAGGTGGTCCTGGAGGACTGATCTCCATGGAGGTAAGGTAATGGCGGAAGCAGGAACCCCGTCTCTGGACAGCACCCAAGAGAACCTGACTCCCATCTGGTGTTCCCTCCTGGCCGGAAGAAACACAAAGTCTGACAGGTGGTGGAGGGAGCCTCCTTTAAAATTATGGTGGAAGGTGTTTCCTTGGAAGGAGGAGGAGCCACGATCTCTCAAGGTGCTGTCCTGAAAGAGGATTAGGAAAAAAAGCATTTTCATCGGTTAACAAAAATGCACAATGCATAAAGATACTAGTAAAAATGTACTAAAAATGCACAAAAACAAGCAATTAAAAAATGCAAGTAAAAATGCATAACAGCAGAAATTTATATAAATAGGGCCAGACAGTGTGGTTGATTTACTAAAACTGAGTGCAAAATCTAGTGCAGCTGTGCATATAAACCTTTTATTGTCAAAACTTAATTGGACAAGCTGAAGTTAGAAGCCGATTGGCTACCATGCACAGCTGCACCAGATTTTGCACTATCCAGTTTTAGTAAATCAATCCCAGTGTCTCTAAAGTCAAAATGGTTTCCCCTCCCATATTGGACAGAGCAAAGATGGATTAAGGCTGGGTTCACAGCTATGCAAATTGGATGCAGTTCTCTCCTTATCCAATTCGAATGGCAGGAGATTGTGATCGGCTCACACATCTCTGCGGCTTTGGTGCGAATTTGCACAGGGGTCCTGCGTGTCCGTTGCAGGTCCGATTTATCCCAAAATTCTGGCTGAAATCAGACCTGAAGCAGTGAATAGAGATCCACCAGTCCCCTGCTGTGAGCAGCATATGGCAATAGTGTGAACCCAGCCTAATTAAGCCCTGGTTCACACTGAATGCAGCTTGGAAATATTGCAACGTCACTTGAAATTGTGTGATTTTAAAGCCGCTTGTCAGTGCCACAGCCACTTCATGCACAGATGTCTATTAGACATGTGCACTGCCAAAAAATTTGTTCGTTGTCGTTCGTGCTTTTTTTGCTTTTTCCCCCATGTCATTCGTTATGATCGCAATTTGTAAATTTAAAAAAAAAAATTTGAAAAGAAAGAAAGTCCGAAAATTCTAAATAACGAATAAAATCATTAAAATATAGGAATTTCCTTTCAAAATTTGGCTGTTAGTGAACGTAGTGAAGACGAATTTATCTGAAATAACGAATACCGCATCAAAACAAATGGAACACATTAATAATAGAGAATAATAAGTTATTTTTGTTATTATCAATATGTTCTGTTCCATTCGTTTAGATACGGCATTCATTATTTTGGATAATTCGTATTCGTTACGATCACTAACAGCCAAATTTGAAAGGAAATTCCAATACCTATAATTTAATAGTTAGTAATAGCTAAGTTATCATTAGTTAATTATTTTGGATTTTCAAATATTCGGAAAAATACGTTAAACGGGTTTTTGTTAATTCTGATATTTCAGAATTAACAAATTTATTGAAATTAAACTACTTCGGAACCAAACAAATTACACATGTCTAATGTTTCAACAACAACACTACAGACAACAATACAACAGATTCTTAACAATCCCCACTTTGTGAAAAAAAAAAAAAGGGGAAGAAGTAGTCAGAATTTTAAATCAAAAATCAAGTCAATTGGCACCAATGTGTTGTGGTAACAAATTACATGTATTGGAATGCCATTCAAAATGAATGGCAGCACAGATTTTGAGACTTTTCTGCCACCGTTTTGTGCAAATGTACTGGAAATAGGTTGAGGGAAAAAAAAAAAAAGTTTTTTTTTTTATTTTTTAAAGAGAGCACTGCCTTTAGGGTGAAGTCCACCTTTTACAACAAAATAATAAATGCACAAATATTTGCAGTTAAAAAAAAAAGTGTATTTGTTGTTCTTTTGCAAATCGGCCTGCAAGGCACTGCAACTGTGACCAATGTATCTCGGTTGCAATACTACATTCAAAACATACCACCCTAAGACCCCTTTCACACTGGGGCGCTTTACAGGTGCTATTGCGCTAAAAATTGCGCCTGTAATGTGTCTCCCCATTCAACCCAGTGTGTCCTTTCACAACTGGGGCGGCTCAGGGCGGTGCGCTTGCAGGAGTAAAATTAAACTCCTGCAAGCATGATTTTTCAGGAATGTGGGGAGCGGTGTATTCACATTGGATTGAATAGGCAGCGCTCCCGTAGCGGCTGTACACCGCTCCAGGAGCGCCGAGCACCGGCACTTTTAACCCCTGTTTAACCCCTTGTTGGGGGTTAAAAGTGCCATGCTGCCGCCCGAATAGCGGCGCCATAGCGCTACTATTACAGCGGTAGATCGGCGCTAAATTAGCAATGGATGATCGGGCGGTCCCAGTGTGAAAGGAGCACACAACCCCATACACACTATTAGATTTTCTGCAGATTTTTGTCTTCAGATTTACCAAAACCATATAATATGAGGTCAAACCTTAAGAGTTTCAATTTGTATGCAATCAGGCAGGCACTGCATGGTTTTGGTAAATCTAAAGACAAAAATCTGCAGAAAATCTAATAGTGTGTATGGGGTCTAAATGTGAGTACCTCTACCTGTGTCTGACGGATGCCCAAACACAGTGGGAGCTGATATTCATGGGCCAAACCCATTGTGTGTAACCCAACAATACACATAAGGCTGCAATCTGATTTTCACTGCGATTATGTAGTGCAACTTGGATGCGGTTTGCATATTCTACTGGGCCATAATTGCACTGGAATCACACCAAAGCAGTACAGGAACCTTTCCCAAAATCCGTACCATACTGAATTGCATTGTGAACAGGCACCATTGAAGGCTTGGTTCATACTAGGGTTGCCACATCATCCCTTTAATCCAGGACACATATGAATTACACAGGTTCTGTGGCTGATTAAGGTGGTAATTAACCACCTCCCACCTGCGCCATAGCCGAATGACGACTACGGCGCGGCTCTAAAATGCCGGGAGGACGTCAATAGACGTCCTCCCATCTGGCTCGTGCTGGGCGCGCTCCCCCGATGTCCGCCGGAGACCCGCAATCTCCTTTCAGAGAGGAGGAACGGGGTCCGCCAAAGTAAACACGGCGGTTCCCCGTTCTGTGAATGGGACATGACAGATCTACTGATCCCTGTCACTGGGATCAGTTAGATCTGTTATGTCCTGACCAGCCCCGCCCCCCCACAGTTAGAACACAGCCAGGGAACATTGTTAACCCCTTCACTGCCCCCTGCTGGTTAACCCCTTCATTGCCAATGACATTTATACAGTAATCAGTGGACATTTAAATTTCTGATCGCTGTATAAATGTCACTGGTCCCAAAAAAGTGTCAAAAACGTCCGACATGTCCGCCCCGATATCGCAGTACCGATAAAAAAATTGCAGATCGCCGCCATTACCAGTAAAAAAAAAAAAAAAAATAATAAAAACGCCATAAATCAATGTCCATAGTTTGTGGGCGCTATAACTTTTGCGCAACCCAATCAATAAACGCCGATTGCGATTTTTTTTACCAAAAATATGTAGAAGAATTTATATCAGCCAAAACTGATGAATAAATTAGTTTTTTTATTTTTGGATATTTATTATAGCAAAAAGTAAAAATGATTGTTTTTTTTTCAAAATTGTCGCTCTTTTTGTTTATAGCGGTGATCAAAAATGACACAGAGGTGATAAAATACCACCAAAAGAAAGCTCTATTTGTGGGAAAAAAAGGACGCAAATTTTATTTGGGTACAACGTCGCACGACCGCGCAATTGTCATTCAAAGAGCGACAGCGCTGAAAATTGGTTCGGGCAGGAGGGGGGGTTTAAGTGCCCAGTAAGGAAGTGGTTAAACTCACTTGGTGCCTCATCTGCATTTAATTAGCCTCAGAACCTGTGTAATTCATATGTGTCCTGGATTAAAGGGATGATGTGGCAACCCTAGTTCATACCCATGTGTTGTTCAGTGCAGAAGCGCACTACAGTCTAACTAACATGGCTTGCATGCTATGGGTCATATTCACATCTGTGCGCTTTCCACAGGTGTGTTTTTTGGAAAGGGTCAGGGACTTTTGCTTTCCCCACAGCAGGTTGCATAGACCTCAATGGAAATGCATCAAAAGCACATTGCTTGCGTTTTTATGCATTTCTGCTACGGTTTTGCTGGTTTCTCCTGCAAGACAACAAACACCTCCCAAAAAAATAATCAAAAATGTGACCCCCCCCCCCCAAAAAAACAAAAAACGCACCTTGAAAACACATGAGTCGCAAACCTGCATAGGTGAAAACCAGGCCAAAAACAATTTGATTCTTTTGCATTTGAAATAGCACTAGTGACCCTTGGCTTTTTGCAGTGTATTGTATTGGGAGGAACCAGAGTGATAGATTCCCAAATGAGGAGTATTTATTTGGAATATAATACTGGTTTTATACAAATACTTTCATTGGTATCTGTAAATACCTATAAGAAATATAAAAGTAACTAATTAAAACAGCAAATGCAACTATGTCAAGAATGACACAGGTAGGGCACTCAGGTTACTCATGCTACATTAACAGATTACCTACATATCTGCAACATTCCTTCCATGGATCGTTCAGTTAGCTACAAATCTGCAAAATTCCTTCCATAGATAGTTTAGTTAGCTACAAATCTGCAATATTGCAGCCATAGACCATTCACTATCACACACATCCAAATTACCTGGAGCTCCAGCAGCAAGCAGTAATCACTCCCTTCTCTCCTGGGCAACCACAACCAAGCTGAGTCCATAGGAAACACATCAACCAGCTGAACAGGCTAAACCTGTCTCCTATCAATTAATTAATTAATCAGTATTCCATCATTCACTTTACACAGGACATGACGTTTTTTAAAGTTCTCTCCAGCCAGGTAAGTGATTGCACTATGGAATATTCAGTGTTTTTCTGTTCATGCCATCTCCTACAGTAGTACTGAAAAAATGACAATCCTAGCCACTTGCCATCCAGTGTACAGCCCAAATACCAAACTCCGCAGAATACCAAACCTGCGTCACTTCCGGTTGCTTTAAACCATCATAACGTTTCATATACTAACCAAGAAAATGGCCACCTCTTAGGCGGGGACAACTTTGTCCCCGTTTGCCGCTGTGTTCCTAACACAGCAACATCTCCCGGTAACAGACTGAAGTCCGTTGCCGGTGTTTTGTACAAACAGAAATTCATGATAATTAAGAAGTTATAAGGCTTTAAAAAAAAACAGAAGTGGCGTGGGTTTGGCATTCTGCCAAGTTTGGCACTTGGGCAGAACACTGGGCCAATTCTGGCACTTCTCTCCTACATGTACAAATCATCATTTTTTTGCTATAAAATTACTCAGAACCCCCATATATGTTTTTTTAGCAAAGATCCTAGGGAATAAAATGACTGTCGTTGCAACTGTTTATGTCTCGTGGTATTTGCGCAGAGATGTTTCATGTTTAATTAATTAAAAACAAAACAGTAACTGTTGCCAAATTTTTTTGTATAATGTTAAAGATGATGTTACACCGAGTAAATAGATACCTTACATGTCACGCTTTAAAATTGCGCACACTCGTGGAAAGGTGCCGAACTTTGGTACTTAAAAATCTCCATAGGCGACGCTTTAAAATTTTTTACAGGTTACCAGTTTAGAGTGAGAGCCGGTTCACACTGAGGCGACTTGTCAGGCGACTCAAGTCGCTTGACAAGTCGTCCCCATGTAGTGCAATGGAACCGTTCTAATAGGAGCGACTCAGGTCGCTCCGACTTAGAAAAGGGTTCCTGCACTATTTTCGGGGCGACCTCAGCGCGACTTGCATTGACTTCTATGTAAAGAAGTCTCCTTGCAAGCTGCGCTGAGGTCGCCTCGAGCAGGGCGACTTGCTTTACTCTGCAAGTCGCGCCGCTCATGTTTGAACCGGCTCTTACAGAGGAAGTCTTGGGCTAGAATTGTTGCTCTTGCTCTAATGCGCGCAGCGAAACCTGTGTGATTTGAACGCCGTTTAAATATGCGGTGCGACTTACACGCTTTAAATTTTATTTTTTTACTCTTTATTTTAATTTAATTTTTTTATTTTTACACTTTCTCTTAAATTTTTTTTTTTTTGGTTCACTTTTATTCCTATTACAAGGAATGTAAACATCCCTTGTAATAGTAAAAGTGCGTGACAGGTCCTCTTTATGGAGAGATGCCCAGGCTCAGGCATCAGATCAAAAAAAAAAAGATTAACAATCTGATGCTTTCCTGCTGTGTCCCTGGCTTTGTTTACTTCCGCCGGCCTGGACGTCATAACTTTGCACCTGGGCCTCCAAGAGCCATAGAGATTGCCAGGGACCATCTGTCCCTTGGAAATCTCTGTGACTTCCTTCTGGCGACTGCAGATTCCTCCTCCGGCTCACCGATTGCCCGGGTGAGTCGGGAGACATCCCCTTCCGCCGCCTGTAATTACGATCAAGCAGCTGATCTGCCGCTATCATCATTCTTACGGTGACAGGAATCGCCCACTGAGAAAAATGATATCTCAGTGAAGCCTGTAGCTGCAGGCATCATTCAGATGTAACCACTGAAAGTCGATGATGTCAATTGACGGCGTTCTGGCGGGAAGTGGCTAGAAATGTGTAATTCACAAAATGACAGTATCTCCCGCCTGGGGCTTATTCACACCCCAGTGTTGCAGTAAGGCACCCAGGCCCTCCTGTTCTACATAACTGAAAAGCAAGACGTGGGCTGCAGCGCGCTGCAAAAAAAGGCAACGCACACTAAATTGTTGTGTGTTGAGATGTATTACAGTGCGTTCGTTTTAACTACTAAAGGACTGGAACAATTTACCTTTAATGACCTGGCCATTTTTTGCGATACGGCACTGTGTCACTTTAACTGACAATTGCGCAGGCGTGCGACGTTGTACCCAAACAAAATTGATGTCCTTTTCCCCCACAAATAGAGCTTTCTTTTGGTGGTATTGGATCACTTCTGCGGTTTTTATTTTTTGCGCTATAAACAAAAAAAGAGCGTCAATTTAGAATAAAAAACACAATTTTTTACTTTCTGCTATAAAACTTTTCCAAAAAAAAAAAAAAATGTAAAAAAACAAATTTATTCATCAGTTTAGGCCGATATGTATTCTGCTACATATGTTTTGTAAAAGAAAAAAAATCGCAATAAGCGTATATAAATTGGTTTGTGCAAAAGTTATTACGTCTACAATATAGGGGATAGATTTATGTCATTTTTAAAAAAAATTTGTTTTATTAGTAATGGCGGAGACCAGTGATTTTTAGCTGGACTGCGACATTGCGGCGGCAAGATCGGACACCTAACTGACATTTTTGACACTTTTTTGGGAGCCAGTAACTTTATTACAGTAATCAGTGCTAAAAATATGCATTGTTATTGTACTAATGGCACTGACAAGGAATGGGTTAACATCAGGGGTGATCAAGGGGTTAAATGTGTTCCCTGGGAGATGTTTCTAACTGTATGGGGGGTGGGCTGCCTGGGGAAACACGCAGATCCGTCTTTCTGCATAACAGAAAGACAGGATCTGTGTGATCTCCCCTGTCAGAATGGAGATCTGCCTTGTTGGCACAGGCAGATCTCTGTTCTGTCACTGTGGGGACATCGTCTCCGCCCCACCTACTGATTGGCTCCCCCGCTGGCACCCACACAAGCGGGTTCCCATGCAGCCGCACAGCTATGGCGATTTGCGGGAGGCAGCTACATTACCGCAGTATAATGACGATGGCTGGGGCTGAACATACCAACAACCCTCCTAAATGCACAAATATGCAGGTGTTGCAAAGTAGACATGTGCGGTTCATTTTGTTCTGAATTAATATTTAAACAAATTTTTCGTTATTTGGAGATTCGGATATATCTGAATACCCGAATTACAATATAACCAAATTTTACAGAATGCTCCAAATAACATAACGAAATTTGTCCAAATGTCGAATCAAATTTTACATCGAACTTCAGTCGAGTTCTAACTGTACACATATTGCTGAAATCAAAGACTTTGTGTGATATTAGAGTACCATTTCGAAATAATGCTGTTTTAGTTAAGCCAAAGGTGATTTAAAGAGTCATTGTAATCAGTTGATGAAGGTTTTCGATTCGACCAATTCCAAATTTATCGATTCGAAAGGTTTGAATCGAAAAAAAACGGTAAATTGGTAGAAAATTTGAAAAATTCCGAATACGAATTCCTAATATGAATCCCGAATACGAATTGAACGAATCAACCAAATTTAACGAAACAAAATAACTACCGTTAGTACGAACAATTAGAACAGCCTATGTACGACAGTCGTACAACAGAAGTTGTATGCGCAGACTAGAAAACTTTGGTAGTACGACAAGCGGTCATACTACCGTTGTACCGTGTGAACAGAGAAGTTGGTCCAACAAGTTGTATTGTGCAAAACACGCATGCTCAGAAGTCAGGAATGGCCGGACACTAATTACATGCACCTGAACTTTCTCTTTATACGTTCATAACACGACACTACGTTCGGCTTGGTCGTACGATCGTTTAGTGCATGTCAGTATGCGAGATACAACAGCCAACATACAATTTGGGCCGTTCGGTCGTACGACCGTTGCACCATGTGTACGGGGCTTTAGAGTGAACCAGCTGGATTCCGGCTGATTCACACCAGCCACTGTACTGCATTTTCCTTTGCCCATGTGGTGGGACTGCGCTGGAATAGCCGCCCAACATAGTCCCGTCGCATCTGGAGTGAACCAGCCTTCACACTATTGCAGTGGATTATTGTGCATTGCGTTAGGGCAGCGTATTCATTTCAATGGACTGCCTAATGCACCAACATGCACCACAATTTTAGAACGATAGTTGGCAATTCAGGAAAAATGCCACCACATTGACCAGCACCCATAATGGGGTCAACAGGCATCAATGCACCAACACACACCAAAATAGGGGTATGCACTATTTTTTCACGGCAGTTCATTGCTATGGGATGTAGTGCACTGCATTGGTAAGGTGCGTTGGGGTATGTTAAGAATGAATGGCAGCACAGCACAACTGCTTGTTATCATAGTGCAACAGCATGAACCTATATTGCATATCGTTTTGGATAGAGTGGCAAGGGATTTGAACAGCTGCCAGATTTTTATTCCTGTCAGTACCTTAGGGTGATTCCCCCTCTCTATTTGTCCTTATGACTGTTTAAAGAAAATGAAAGAATATCTTGAATTTTGGGTTGTCACCAAAACAGGAATAGAGGGAAAATCGAGACCCAGGTTCTGGTGAGCCTGGTGACAATTCCCTCACTTTGGAGGATTTCATCTCATTTTCTGTTTTAGAACAGGAAATGAACCATGTGCCATCCAGCCACTGTATTAAAAAACACCATAAGGCTCCTCTCTGCTCTCATTGCTTGTGTTAACCCTGAGATCGCTGTGACAGTGGATCACAGATCAGGGTACAGGGGCAATTATTATTATTATTATACATGATTTATATAGCGCAAACAGTTTACTTTACAATATAGAGGGGGGACAGCACAGTTACAATACAGTTCAATACAGAAGGGACAAGAGGGCCCTGCTCATAGAGCTTATATTCTAAAGGGAGGGGGGTTGTGGTACAAAAGGTAATAGCTGCGGGGGATGAGTTGATGGGGTGGCTCATGTACAGTTCTTAGGTGGGTGAGGGATAGGCTTTCCTGAATAAATGAGTTTTCAGGGATCTCTTAAAGGTGGACAGGGTAGGGGCTGATCGGACATACCAGAGGATGGGAGAGGCTCTGGAGAAGTCCTGAAGGCGAGCATGGGAGAAGGTAATAAGAGAGCTAGAGAGCAGGAGGTCCTGAGAGGAGTGGAGGGAAACGATTTGGGGCGAAATTTTTAGATGAGGTTGGTGATGTAGCTGGGGGCGATGTTGTGGATGGGCCTTGTATGTTGTGGTTAGTATTTTAAATTTTACATGGTGGGGTAGGGGAAGCCAGTGAAGGGATTGGCAAAGAGGGGCAGCGGTCACGGATCAGTTAGTGAGGTGTATTAGTCTAACAGCAGCATTCATAATAGACTGAAGGGGGAATAGTCTGTGTAAGGGTAGGCCATTAAGGAGAGAGTTACAGATGTCAAGGTGGGAAATAACCAAGGAGTGAATAAGTTGTTTTGTGGTGTTGTTAGTCAGGAAGGAATTCTGGAGATGTTGCGAAGGTTAAGGCAGCACGATTTAGCCAGTGATTGGATGTGAGGGCTGAAGGAGAGGTTAGAGTCGAGGATTACACCCAGCACCCTGGCATGTGTGGTAGGACCAATGGTTGTGTTATTGAACTTGGGGTGGAGACCGGGAGAGTATTGAGTGCGATGTTGGATCTGATGTGCTGGATAGGGGAGGAAGTTGGATGTTCGATATCTCCTTGCGAACTGTGTCGATTTTGCTTTTGAAACTGTTGGCAATTTTTGAGCGATAAGCAAGTTGGTAGGTGGGGGAGTGGGGGGTGAAGTAAGGAATTAAGGGTAGAAAAGAGTTGACAAGTTTTGGATGAGAGGGTTTTGATGAGAGTTTTGTAGTAGGTTTGTTTAGCAGTGTGGAGGCAGGAGTTGTATTTGAGAAGGGCGGATTTGTTGAGGATAAGTCTTGCAGGGGTTTAGATTTACGCTGCGCTCGCTCAAGAGCGTGGCTGCCTCTCTTGAGACTTCTTGTGTCATCTATTTGCCAGGGTTGTGGCAAATGAGGCCTAGAAAGGGAAGCAAGTGCATCTAGGGAGGATGACAGCATGTTGTTGTAGATTGAAGTGGTTTGGTCTGGGCAGGACAGGGGTGCGATTTTTTCATAGAGGCCATCAGTAGCAGAATGAAGGTGGGAAGGGTTGAGGTGGCGGAGGTTTCTGTGGGTAGTGGTTTGCAGGTTGGCAGCATGGGAGGTAGGAGACAGAGAGAGTGTGAAACAGATAAGGTTGTAATCAGAGAGAGGGAAGTGGGTATTAGAGAAGTTGCAGGGGGTGCAGCGATGTGAGAATATGAGGTCAAGAGTATTGCCCTTGGAGTGAGTGGTGTCTTGTGTCCATTGCGTTAGGTTAAAAGAGGAGGTTAGGTTGAGTAGTTGAGAAGTGGTTGCTGTATTAATATTGATTGGAATGTTAAAGTCACCTAGGATGATGGCAGGTATATCAGAGGATAGAAAATACGGTAGCCATGAGGAGATGTCGTCCAGAAAGCGTGACACTGGTCCAGGAGGCCGATAAATGACTGCGACCCTCAGACAACGGGAGAGAAAAGTCGAATGCAGTGCACTTCGAAAGAGCAGGGGGAAAGAGAGGGAAGTGAGGGAAGAACCTGGAAGGTGCATTGTGGGGAAAGGAGAAGTCCGACGCCACCTCCTTTTCATCCACTGGGTCTGGGCGAGTGAGTCCAGAGGAGGCCACTGTGGGACAAGGTAGCTGGAGAGGTAGTGTTGAATTCCTGGAGCCATGTTTCGGTAATAGCAAATAGATTAAGCGAGTTGGAGAGGAAAAGGTCATTGACAGAGGCTAGTTTGTTGAAGACTGAGTGGGCATTCCAGAGGGCACACGTAAGGGGGGAGCTGACTTGTGGAATCAGGGGAATTGGGATGAGAAAGTGAGGGTTACGTCTACTGTTGGAGGAGGTAGACAGCTAATTTTGGGGGTGGGAATAGAGTGTAGGAGGACTGGGGTTTGGTGCAATGTCCCCAGATATTAGGAGTACTGTAATAGGAGGGTGGTAAGGTGGAAGTGGGATTTATAGGAGGGCAGAGGCTGTAGTGGAGTGGAAGTGGTGACACTGCGTGGGTCTGGAATGAGCAGGAGCTGATAAGTGCAGCAATATTGAGTGGGCAGAAGTGAGGGAGATACAGTCCTGCTCACCATTATTGGCACCCATGAAGTTTATGTACATATTGTGGAATATCTACTGAAGGAAATGTATCAAATTAACCAACATATTACTACAGATAGCTTGTGTTTGACAAAAAACTGTAAATGATAAATAACATTTAAAAAGATAAACATTATGAGGAAAACAGAGAAAACCATAATGCTTGCCTTGTCAGTGGTATTGGCACCCTTTGCTGCAAATCAGTATGGAAACCCAATTTGGCTCACCTGTTGCAGATCTCAAATGAGGATCACCTGTGATGAATTGCCTCCACCCATGTGACCCAAATTAGCCAATAAATGAACATTTTGGTTTTATAAAAGGCCACCTGTTATTCCCTCTTCATGTGTGACAATGGTAAAGACAAAGGAGCTGTCTGACGACACCAGAAATGCTATTATTTGCAAGCACAAGACCTCCAAAGGGTATAAGGCCATCTCCTCGTTTCCCACGGTTATGGTGACTGTTCCGTTCGTAATACCAAAAGAGACAAAAGGAGTATTACAAATAGAAAAATTTACAATAAATAGTAAATGTCAAAAAACAGTTTGTGTTCGATAGA
>BLSH010170685.1:2660438-2685142 GCA_018402905.1 Glandirana rugosa
ACGACTTTTTCCGGGGGGAGCCGAATATGAGCTCAGTCGGAGACACCCACCATACTTTTCTACTCGGCTAAGTGTAACATGTCTCGCGCGACGAAGATACTCGGCGAGACATGTACTTTGACACTGGCTTAATGCGGTCTTACGTCTCTCTCGACAGTCTAGCAGTTCAACTACAGCCCTCCACCCGACCTGCCTTGTCGATAGTTTGCGGTCGGTTATCTTGTCCCCGACCCGCCCATAATCGACAAGTCAGGGCGGGTGGAGGTTAGAGTTACTTTGTGACTGTCGAGAGAGAGAGGTACAGATATACACCAGACAAGCTGGAATAGACATTCAAACTCACTGTTCAGACATAGCTCTGTCCTATACCTTCAGGGCTGAGAAGGTACAGCTGCCTCTGGAATATATCAGAGGCCCGGGACAATAAGGTACTCACATGTCCGCCATGGAGAGAGAGAGCTGTCAGTGTTTCATTGAGATTGGAGGTGGGCGGGACTGAACAGCTAATACCCGCCCAGCCCCTGTTCTATTGGCTGGCGTTTGATAGCTGTTCCGTCCAGCCCACCTCCCGACATCAACTTGACGATCTGACAGCTCTCTCTGCATTCTGGCGTAATTCGGTCACAGTTTCATGTACAGAGCGGCTCATAGAAGCAGCGCGCTCTGTACAATGTGAATCGGCTCATCTTTTCATACCACCCACAGAGGCTGACTCGAGTATAAGCCGAGGGGGGCCTTTTTCAGCACAAAAAATGTGCTGAAAAACTCGGCTTATACTCGAGTATATACGGTATCTATGTTGAAATAACAATTGTCTTTGTTAAATTACTTTGGACCTCCAATTAAAAGATCCTGCTGATATAAATTTGGTACATTTCCATTTATTTCTGAAGACATTCACTCAGTTATGCAAAACATGAAGGGGTGCCAATAATGGTGAGCAGGACTGTATGTACAGGTTGTGGGCTGGAGAGGGGGGGTAAAGAAATTAGAGTTTGAGGAGAGAGGACGTTATAGCAAAGATTAGTGTGAGCATGTTGGAGGGTGGAGAGAGGGGAATAGAAGGAAGGCTGAGGAAAGTTAGAAGATGAAGGGGAACTTCCTGGCAAATTGATGTGAAACACTAATGTCTATACTTGCTTTTTGTTGAAGTGCGTTAGTCAAAGTGCCCGTGTACAAATGCCAAAACACTTGTCGCTGGAGTGACACTTTGCGCAAGGAGTGGCCAGCCCAAGCCCTTGCCAGCCGTCCCAGAGGTTGAACTACATGTATACTGGGATGGTGTGCGGGGGGGGGGGGGATTGACAATGAAATTGGCTCTGTACCATGTGATTTCTGTGTTTTTATAATACTTTATTTTCAAATTTTTATTACACAATGCATTATAATCAGCATATCTCATATACAAAAATACCAGCATACCAAATTAACTCCCATTGTTCTACCCCCCCTCCCCCTCTTACCTCTTCCCAACCCCTCCCCCCCACATCACTGGGTTTTATCTTAAAATTTCCTTGCTAAGACTCACAGAAACACAATCTAATTTATTCCTTTGATATATAATTTATTGAGTGCCTCCCTAAATAACAGACCCTCATTTTCTATCCACTTGTCCCAGATTTTTTTGAATACACTAATTTTTCCCCGTCTCAGATAAACCATTTTCTCCCTAATAATTGTTAAGTTCACCCTTTCCTGCCAGGCCCTTATTGACGGTGGTTCAACATCCCGCCATTTAGAGGTGATCTGTTTTCTAGCCTGGATCTGTTTTCTAACCTGATTGATCCTGCCCAGGACTCCGGTCCAATACCTGTGCAGCCTGGGGCACCTCCAAAGCTTATGAATCAGGTGGCCAGTCGCCCCCCTGCATCTAGTGCAGAGAGCATCCTGGCGCCCCCCAAAAAGATACAATCTTCTTTGGGTATAGAAAGCCCTGTGGAGGATATAGAGCTGAGTCGGATTTTGAGGGGACGAAAGGGACAATTTTCCGGCAAAGCCACAATATCCTTCCACTGATTGTCTGACAATACCCATGTACCCCTGTCGATGTCCGTTGGGACGAAACGCGTCGGGTGAAGTGGACCTGCTCAGTTTGCACACTACGCTTTTATTCGTTTTTATGGAATTCCTTACTGCCTGATTGACACTTTTAAAATGTAAGTGTGATACCTTTTTAATAAATTAATTTGCCGATACAGTATTACGCTATGTAGACTCCTTTTTATATTGAGGCATACTGTTGCATGGTGGTGTCGGATTTTGAGACCTAGCTGGAGACTTGCAGGAGTTCCTGGTCGGAGGTTGAATCACCTAACAGATTGCTGTATCCGTGTTGGAGTTTGATATCCTGGCTGTGGACCCCCGGGGAGTTCTCAACAGACGGTGGGACTGGAGCCACACAGGAGCCTAGAGGATGTTTATGTGGGATTAACTATACGCGCATTTTCCTCTTATCGCTGGTAAGAGTACCTTTTACACTTTTGTTGGTGGTGTACAACACATGATGCAATGTTTCTACAATCATTGAAGATATACGATTAATGTTTCGGATGTCTTGATCGGATTGAACACATTTTTCTTTATTTTGGACTTATTTTCGGTTGTTATTCACTATTGGGTTACATTGTAATATATACAGTGTTTTTTTAGCGCTACACTTTTTGGTTCACATTTCTGCACAAATTGGAAGTTTTGTTGTGTTAGCTGCTTTAGTTTTCCCTTTTTCCTCTTTTTTCACCATTTCAGGATAGCGCAATATTTTTTTATAATTTTAATACCCCTACATCCTCTTCCCACTTTGCTCTCACCTGAACCATCTGGTCCGTACCCAGTACCTTGGGGCATACATTTTGGTATAAATCTGAGATTAATCCTTTCTGGGATGAGGCGAGCAAAACTTTCTTCAGAAGGGGAATACCGCACCACCTCAGGCCCCCCACCTCCCTAAACTGCACCGAGATGGCGTGCCTAAGCTGAAGA
The DNA here is from genome assembly GCA_018402905.1 of Glandirana rugosa. Classification (NCBI taxonomy): domain Eukaryota; kingdom Metazoa; phylum Chordata; class Amphibia; order Anura; family Ranidae; genus Glandirana; species Glandirana rugosa. The sequence continues at coordinate 2,663,418 of BLSH010170685.1, forward strand.
TACTGGAAAAAGTGTTTGTTCAAAAAACCAAATTCCTCCCTCAACTCCTGGAAGGACTTCAAGTTCTCTTCATTGAACAATTGCCTTAATCTGTTCACCCCTCTGTTTCCAATTGTGAAAATTCACCAGCCCCGCTAATTCCGGGAGCCTCCCATTGTCCCATAGCCGCACAAACTCCCTGTATCCCTGATATTTCAACAGCGACTTTGCCGTCTGCCAGACTTTTGATATCAAGTTCCCTGATGGACACTGATTTAGTTCTCCCACTGATTCTGCTTCCAAGGCCTCCAACCAAGATGAATGTGGAGTACAGGCCTGGAGGGAGCGCAGATGGTAGTTGGTATTGGATGTATTCACCTCTCCCCCCCCCAGTTGCTGCAACTGAGCTGCCAAAAAATAGACCTAGGGGTGTGGGACTGCCAGGCCACCTCTGTCCCTTGGGAGCTGTAGACATTGCAGTCGAATCCTAGCTTGTTTGCCCTTCCATATCAGTTCCCTAAAGAGCCTCTCTACTTTCCTAAACCACACCCCTAGGATCCATATAGGGGAGCTATGCAGGATGTATAACAACTGAGGTAGCCATACCATTTTGAATAGATTACAACGACCCGTTACTGTTAGAGGAAAGCGCCTCCATTTATCTAACTTTAACCTAAACTCCTTTAATAAAGGTTCCAAGTTTCTTTGTATATATTGCTTGGGGTTAATTGAGATGTTTGTTCCTAAATATTTAAAAGTGGCTGATGTCTGCAGTAGGGCTATGTCCTCCGGTCGGTTTTCCACTGGCCCGTCTATCAGAAGGAGGACAGATTTCCCGCAGTTAACTGTTAAACCTGACAGACCTCCAAATCTTTTTACCAGTTCCATTATTGCGGCTAATGACTGGCCCGTATCTCCCAAGTAGAAGAGGATGTCATCCGCAAACAATAAAACCTTCTCCTCTACTAACCCTCTTCTAAACCCCCATATGTCCTGTGCATCTCTCACTGCTATTGCCAAAGGTTTTACAGCTACAGCAAAAAGCAAGGGGGACAGCGGGCAACCCTGCCTTGTCCCCCTCGCTAGTGAGAAATAACCTGACATTCTTTGGTTTCTTTTCACCCTTGCTTTGGGGTTTTGATATAGAAGGCTCACCCATTTCAAAAATGCAGGGCCAATGTTGAACGCTGCCAAGACCTCCCGTAGGTACTGCCACTCCACGCTATCAAAGGCCTTGACAGCGTCCAAAGGCAGCACTGCCCTAGAACCTGGGTCCTCCGACGACACTTGTAGATTCAGGAACAAGCTCCTTATGTTTAGGGCTGTGGACCTCCCCGGGATAAACTCGCATTGGTCCAAGTGAATTATATTGTGTACTATTTTACTTAATCGATTCGTCAACACTTTTGCCAGTAACTTAACATCAGAGCACAGCAGGGAGATTGGCCTGTATGTTGCGGGTTGCTGGGGATTTTCCCCTCCTTTGGAATAAGGATTATAGTAGCCTCTGTCATGGAAGACGGCATTGACCCCCTACTTGCAGCATCATTGAGGATTGCCAACAATTCTGGAAGCAAAACCTCAGCATATTCTAAATAAATTTCATTAGGCAATCCATCCGGGCCCGGGGTTTTATGTTTTGGAGCCTCCGATACCACCTCCCTTAACTCCTCAATAGTTATTTGTGCGTCTAGCATCATTCTATCCCCCTCTGATAGCCGTGGGATATTTACGTTTTGTAGAAAATCTCTTATTTCTCCGTCCACCCTGCCCACTTTCGAGTTATACAGATCACTATAATAGTCTTTAAAAATATTTAATATTTCCACCGGGCACACGGTGACCCCACCAGCCGGGGTCTCTATAGAATTTATACTACCCTTCTTCTCCTCCTGAGACCTCGCCAGGAGGGCCAGCATGTGCCCAATGGACTCCCCCTCCTCATATTGGGATTGCTTTAGAAAAAAACCTCTTAGTTTCTGCCTTTTTAAGGGACACTGTGCGATATATTAATTGAGCTTCAGTCCAATTACCTAATCTCAGTATCCCATGCAATGGAGTCCATGGCAAGGGCCCGCTTCCTCTCCCCACGGGGTATCTATCCAACTGTGTATTCATAACCATATTGAAGTCCCCTAGCAGCAAGACTGGAATACCAGGTTTATCCTCTATAAACTCCAAAAGGCGGCTAATAATATCTAGCTTAAAAGGTGGAGGAATATACACACCAATCAATATAAGCGGAGTTTCTGCCATTTTACTGTATAAAAACACACATCTACCCTCTTTATCCATTGATGGGGGAATCCCTTAGCTTTTAAGCTTTATGGAATCCTTCGTCAAATGTGTTTCCTGCAAACATTAAACTCTTATCCCTAGGGTTGAAACCGTTTTGAAAAGGGCCGTCTTCTTTACTAAATCACCCACTCCCCTCACATTCCAAGACCCAAATGTCACCAACCTACTCATTGATTTGGGGACAAAGTGTAAAGTGGGCTGTCCAATCTGAGCTTTCTCTCAAAAAAAAAAAAAAGAATTCTTTCTTTTTCCCCCTTTAAAACAAAAAAACAAAAAAGAAAGAAAAGGAAGGAGGGGAAAGAAGGCTGAGGGGAGAAAAATTGTCTCCTCCCCCCCCCCCCATCCCCAACCATCAATGAGCCAATTTATGGTTACCATAAAAAGAGAATAAGTCATACTTAAGCAATATTGACATTTCCCTAAACCCAATGAGGTCCACCCATACCCCCACCCGTGTCCCCCCCCCCCAACTCCCTACCTCTCCCCTCCCTCCCTGACCCCTGACCCTCTCCCTTATTTGGGCTTTAATTGTGACCTAGTTTACATTCAGTGTAATTCTCAACATTTTTAACCCTTAAAATACTTTTGTGCCTGTGCATCAGCACCATCAGACTACCCCACTTACACACTGGTTCAAGTGCAGTTCATTTCTAGTGCTCCTTCATGTTCATATTTTACCGTCTATATTAACCAAAATACCTTGTGCCTTTACTCCAAACCAACCCAAAAAAAAAAAAAAAAGGGGGACACTTGCTCAGTAATAACCAAACTCCACACATTATATAGAATGCTGTGCAGACCGATCGCCCTTCTCCAGCCAAGTCACGGCCACGCTCGGGGTATCAAAAAAATGGATCACCTGAAGGCGTGTCGGATATAACATGGCATATTGTGCATTTAATTGTCGCAGCCGTGCCTTGACGTCTGAGAAGCCGATTCTTTTTTTCTGCACTTCGGCCGAGAAATCTGGGAAAAACAAGATCTTATTCCTATTGTACGTTACAGTCTTTAATTCTCTTGCTTTTCTGAGAATTGTTTCTCTGTCTCTGAAACAAAGCATTTTTATAATAACCGATCTTGGGACTCCTCCTGGGGGGGCTTCCTCATTGGTACCCTATGGGCCCTCTCAATTACAAAATGGGGGGAAAAGCTATCCCGGCCAAGGGTTTTCACAAGCCATTTTTCCAGGAATTCCCTCATGTCCTTTCCTTCACATTTTTCCGGTAAACCCAGTATCCGAACATTGTTTCTTCTTGCTCTATTCTCAAATTCCTCCAGTCTCTCATTTTGCTTAATAACTGTCTTTTTCAAAAGATCTACATCCTTCTTTATAGGGGATAAAGCATCTTCTATGCTGCCAACCCTCTCTTCTAGCTCTGTGGTCCGTTCCCGAACTTTTTTGAAGATTGTATCTCACTGAAGTAATTTCCTCCTTAATACCTTTCACTTGATCCATTAATTCTGTTAAGGTGGCCTTACAAGCGTTTACTTCAGAAAGTACTTCTCTCAGAGATGGATCGTCTAACACTGGCACATCCAAGGTTGGGGGGCCCTGCGTTGCCGCAATAGGCATGCCTGGAGCATTCGTCGTTATTTTAGGTTTTTTGCCTTTATTTTGAGAATTGGCCATTTTTGAGGCCCCTGACAGTGACATAGAGGTTTTAGCTTGTTGCGCTGTTGCGCTTTCCCATTGTTCTGAGAAGAACCATGGGCAAACTTCTCCAGTTTGTTGGCAATCTCCTTACTTTTACCTTTTATCACCTTTTGAGTCGATTCTGCTGAGGCCTCCTGCAGCAGTGACACCTCCCCCCCTTTTTTTCGAATAGCAGTACAGTAGGGCTATCAAAATCCCCCACAAATGTTCCAAGCAAAGAAAGACCCTTTTTTGAAGAAAAGCTGTCTCTTTCACCTCCCTCCTGGGGGTATGCCACTTTGATTTGCAGGAGAAGCCACTAACCTTGGAAGAGGAAGGGAGCGGGAACACCGCACACTCACCTCCCTCCTCACAGACCCCAGGATCGGTCTGGGCTCTCTCCCGGTCCTGAAGGATGACACCAGCTGCTGCAGACCTCACCCCACATGGAGCTCTGATCCCCGCTCGCTGTTCCGTTCATTCTTTCTGGCTCCCGAACACACCACCTGCCCCTCCTCTGCCTCTCCTACAGGGCACCTCGGGGTCACCTCAGGGATGGCGGGTTGGATGGCACAAAATGGCACGGCAGTCCTGGGACCTCCAAGAGTTTAGAAGCCCGACCACCAAATGGCTCCCACCACTCTGCTTCCACCCTCTCTCTCCAAAGCTCCAGACAGGGCCAGACAGGGCCGCTGGTCCTGGGCACTCCAACATGCACGTGCCCGCCAAATCTCTCGGAGCCTCCAGCCAGGATCCAGCCAAGGTAGGCTGGTCAAACAGGATCCACGGAGCATGACCTAACCTGCACCCGCTGCTCACATCTGCGTCAGGCCACGCCCCGACCAAGTCGACCAATCACATTTGTAAACAAAGGCTGCTGCCTTTGCTGTGTTTCCAACAGATTGTTTACTATAGTGTTTGGCAGTGCACTGTAGAAAACATTTAGTATGTAAAAAAAATAAATCACAATCACTAAAGCAGTACTATGGTGACATTGTGTTGCTGTGGTTAGTGATCAGGGACACTGGTTGGCTGCTCTGATGACACTGTATGCCAGTGCAGCCAGCTGGGGACCCTGAACTCTATAGCCACAGCAGGCAGCTGGGGACCCTGATCCCTGGCTACTAGAGTTGAGCAAACCCGAACTGTAAAGTTCGGGTTCGTACCGAACTTTGGGGTGACATTTAAAAAAAAGTTTGGGTTCAAGTTCTGGGTTCGGGTATTTTATCACGCATGTTGAATAGCTGCAGGGCAGCCAATCAACAAGTGTGATTTTCCCTAGAAGCCATCACAGCCATGCCTACTAATGGCATGGCTGTGATTGGCCAGTGCATCATGTGACCCAGCCTCTATATGAGGCTGGAGTCACAGTGCTGCATGTCACATGCTCTCTGGGTAGTGTAGGGAGAGGATGCTGCCTGTGCTGTGAGGGACAGATTGTAGATAGATAGATAGATAGGTAGAGATTACTACTACTACTGCTTTTAGGGACAGATTGCAGATAGATAGATAGGTAGAGATCACTACTAATACTGCTTTTAGGGACACATTGCAGATCTCATCCTGCATTACAGAAAGATCTGACTGGACTAGGTAGAGTCTACTGCTTAGAGGGACAGATTATTGTTCTAAAATCATCTCCTAGTTCTATAGGGTCAGGTTTCTGCTCTTGCTGTAAGGGACAGATTATTGTTCTAAAATCATTTTGCAGCCCTCTAGCACTTTCCAGGACTCTTTTACAGTCATTTTTGTGCCGAAAAGTTCGGGTCCCCATTGAATTCAATGGGGTTCGGGATAAAGTTCGGGTCAAGTTAGGTACCGAACCCAGACTTTTTTCCGAAGTTTGGCCGAACCCACCGAACCCAAACATCCACGGGTTCGATCAACTCTATTGGCTACCAATGTCACCAATGCCAGTCACTGTGTCCCTAATCACTGACACACCAGTCACAGTGTTACCAGACCAGTGTAGCCTGAAACATTGTCCCTGATCAACCACACCAGTCACAGTGTTGCCAGACTAGTGTAGCCAGAAATAGTGTTCCTGATTGCTACCACACCAGACCAGTGCTGCCAGAAACAGATATCTTGATTGCTGCCACACCAGTCCCAGTGTCACCAGGCCAGTGTAAGCCTTCCTGGTCGCTGCCACACCAGTGCCAGTGTTGCCAGACCAGTGCAGCCATCAACAGTGCTCCTAATCACTGCCACACCAGTGCCAGTGTTGCCAGACCAGTGCAGCCATCAACAGTGTTCCTGATTGCTGCCAAACCAGTGCCAGTGTTGCCAGACCAGTACAGCCATCAACAGTGTTCCTGATTGCTGCCACACCAGTGCCAGTGTTGCCAGACCAGTGCAGCCATCAACAGTGTTCCTGATTGCTGCCGCACCAGTGCCAGTGTTTCCAGACCAGTGCAGCCATCAACAGTGTTCCTGATCACTGCCACACCAGTCCCAGTGTCACTAAACCAGTGTAAACCAGAAACCGTATTTATGATTCCCACCACATCAGTACAGTGTCACCAGAACCAGTGCAGTCAGCAACAGTGTTGCTGATCACCACCTCTCCAATGCAGTGTTGCCTCTGCCTGCCACCTGTACTGACCCTGGCCTGTTTATTGCCCACGTTTCTTCCTGCTGCCTGGACTGATACTTTGCCTGTTTATTGACAATGTCTCTGCCTGCCACCTGAACTGACCCATCTGCATGTCCCACTAACTATGTTCCTGTGAGAACTAGTCCCATTCATCCCCTGCCAACAACTGCACTCCTAAAACCACAGGAACTCTTTTATTCACCCTTTGTTCAGCCTCCTGTACTAGTGTACATCAGGGACGTGCGGTGAAATCAGTAGCTGGTGAGGCACTGGCTAGTATCAGAGCCAGATACACACAGGTTACATATGCCGCAAACATTAGAGCGTGAGCAATAATTCTAGCACTAGACCTCCTTTGTAACTCTAAATATGTAACCTCTAAAAAATGTTTAAGCGGTGTCTATGGAGATTCTTAAGTACTGACGTTTGGCGGCATTCCACAAGTGTGTACAATTTTATCTATTTACTCGGCGTAGCGTCATCTTTCACATTATACAAAAAAATCGGGCTAGATTTACTTTTTTTTTTTTAATTCATGAAACCGTTTCTTTCCAAAAAAACGCATTTGAAAAATTGCTGCGCAAATGCTGTGTAACATAAAAAGTTACAACGACCGCCATTTTATTCCCTAGGGTGTCTGTTAAAACAATATATATAATGTTAGGGGGTTCTGAGTAATTTTCTAGCAAAAAAAATATGATTTTTACACGTAGAAGAGAAGTGTCAGAATTGGCCTGGGTGGCAAGTGCTTAATTAATTATATAAGTAATATACAAACAATTATTATATATTATTTTTAAGGTAATTTACTATACTTTCAAAAACTGTACTCAAGCAGGTTGCTTAATGGACAAATTACTGAAGTTGGAAGTTATAACTTCAAACCAGTAATTTCACAGTAAATAGATAAATGATAAAATATTATCTTATAACATATAGCATATTAATATATGATTTAGCTTGTACCTTTTCAGCAGCAGCAGATTTTCATTCTCCCTCCTAACTGTGTGAGAAAAATACAGGATTATGCGTAAATCTTATACACATAAACCTGTTTCCTGGAGCCAACATGGCAGCATACTAGTGATAGAGCTCCGCCTCTTGACCACTACCTCAGGACCAGTGAATAGCATAAAAAAGGCATAGTTAGCCGCCCCCCCCCCCCCCATTCTTCTTCTTTTTTTCCTCATACCTCCATGCACTAGTGAAGAGTAAGCAGTTCTACCTCTGCCTCTGCCGTCTGGGTTCAGCCTCTCCCAGTGCGAAGTCCCACTGCTCCGGCTGCTAAATTGCGCTAAAAAGCCTGGGTGCCCCTTCTGTATGTCTTGATGGGGCCCTGCAGTGTTTCCTCTTTAGGAACAAAATCTGCCATTATGTAAGTGTCTGTGGGCTGAGGCTTGGGGGGGGGGGGGGCAGCTAGTTCATTTGTTTTCCTTTTTTGGTTCCTTACACCATACAGGGCTGCCTATCCCTTTTATTCTGTTCTGTCTCATATGTGTTCTCCCTTACCTTGGTCTGTTTCTCTTTTGAGTGCCTCCCATGTCTCCATGTTTGTTAGTGTTCTGTTCCCCTCCTGTTTGCCCATGTGGGGATCTAGACCATGCTGCCAGGGGCATCCCAGGTCTCCCTATAGGGAAGGAACGGCTGCCCAGTGCTGTTTTTCTTTTTCCATGGTGCCCTTGATGACATTATCGGGCTGCGCCGGCCATCAGGAGTTCTGTCCACCATCTGGCTAATGGGCAAAAGCTCACTCTTACCAGCAATGATGGATGTAGTCCTGGGGTAACAGGTAGTACACCGTAAAAAAAAAAGTGTGTGTATATATGTATATATATATGTACACTGCATTCATTTATTTCTTTTCTTTTTCTTTTCTCTCTCTCTCTAGTGCTATTTTCCTTTCTGGCTATCCTCCTTTCAGCTGGCCGTCCTATTTGGCCATGAGTAAGTCACAGCTTATGCAAAAAGATCCTCAAATTCAAAGGTACGGGACCGCCATGTTGGTAAGTTTGCAGGAAAAGAGTGCCACCTTATGCGGATTGCTTTGAGTGTGTTCAGCCCCGCATGCTCATGCTCTCAAAAATCAAGAGCCAGGGAAAGGTGGACGGTCTTCATAAGAGTGTAACTGTAGATGCCGCACCCACTCAAGGGAAAAGGTTCCAAAGAAGGCGTCTTATCACCTCTTCCCCAGAGCAATGCCAATACCCCAGCAAGAATCCTGCAGGGCCTGTGGCACAGCGCCTGTACCCAATAGGCTGGTGAGTAAAGACTGCCCGGAGGAGTTTGCAGTTAACAGGTAACACCAAATGTCTTTAATATTTATGGCGCTAGATTCTATTTTGTACTCACTTCAATTATCCCAGCCAGGCAGCCCCCTCCTAGTTGCCACTCTAGCCACTAGAAAAGCAACCTGGCACCCTGGCATGTGGCGCTCAACTACTCAGTTAGCTACCCTGCTGTGTGGCCAGCCTGCAGATAATAGCTCCTCTTCATCAGAGGAAAACCTGGAGCTGCTTGGTTTCAGTTTTTTTTTCCTTCGCGGAACAGTGTATCCAGGCGGTCATGCAGGCCATTACATGGGTAAAAAGACAAAGTCATATTTACCCTTTCTTCAAAACGGCAATTCCTTCTCCATTTATGGAAGAAATTTAATCAGAGCAGGAGAAAGTTTCTCCTTTGATTGTCTATACAAGTTTTATCCTTGTCAGAGACTGGATATAGCATCACTGTAATCCATGCCCACAGTAAATGCGACTGTAGCCTAGTAACGAGGCGACCGACAGGGGTCTGCCATCCAGCAATTGCCCTTACCTGGGTGACTAGTGCTTTTTGGTTCCCTGAGATAGAGACAGCCGTTGGAGAGGAAATCCATAAAGCTGATATAATTTGAACCCTAGCCAAGATGAATGTGTCTGTGAACTTTATTGCAGAAGCAGCAATAATCTCAACCAGGTGCCTGGCCATAGCGATGCTATACTCGGTCACGGCTAGGGGGGGCCCTATGGTTGAGTCCCTGGGCGGTGTCTTGCTTCCTAAAAACAAGATTGGTGTAAGTCACTTTATGGCAGAAGATCTCTGTTTGGTAAGAAACTGGAGACAGCCATATCATAAGTGACAGGAGGTAAGTCCGATCTACTCCCATAAGACCGGAAGCAAAAGGAAAAGTAAATGTATCTCCCGGCAGGTTCCGCTCCTCTAGGTCCAGGGAGCCTAGGGCCAGCTGTCAGGCCAGGGTCCCAGGTAGAGGATGGAAGGGAACTCAGGCAACCTTTCACAAGGCCCATAAGTGAAAATCCTTGGGTATAACACAGGTACCCACATGCCCAGACTCTTGAGGTAGGAGCCAGAGGGCACGCTTTATGGGTTTCTGGACAGCATGTTGTACAGATTCTTGGAGGAAGGTATTAGGCACTCATGGTCACTTCGGAGGATTCATCACTGCTCCTCCTCCTGATCATTCCTCTGCCAAATCCACCGCAAAAGCGGGTGGGCTGCTACAATACTTACAGACACTTCAGACTTAGGGAGTCGTCGTTCCCGGTCCCATTCACAGGAAAGATTGCAGGTTTTCTACCCAACCCTGTTTGTAGTTTGCAGGGGACGGAGGCTAGCGTCCAGTTGCAGATCAAAATAGGTTGAACCTTTTTGGCCCTCTTAGCGTTCATTAAAACAGTACAACCAGTCGGTTGGATGCTACTGCTGGATCGTCAGGATGCCTATCCTGACATCCCAAATTTTTCTTTCCTTTTCTTTCCAAAATAAGTAAGTTTGGTGATCGATTAGATGCATCTCCACTTTAACAGCCTACCTTGTGGTGTATAAATATCTCTGAGAGTGTTGGCAAGGGTCTCAGTGCCTTTTCAGCTCCACTCAGAGAACAGGGTCTCTGGGTTCGTCACTACCTGGACATCATTCTTCTTCTATCCAGGGGACTGCAACAATTGCTGTAGCACCAAGAGGTCCTCATATATACCCTGCAGGGATATGGCTGTGTTATCAACTTCAATAAAAAAAAAAAAATAGGGGAAAGAGAAGCTGACTTTCTCCAAACCAATAGTTAGTGTACCTGGGGGTGCTCTGCTAGTTCAGAGGAAACGGTGACATTCAGGAAGAGAATTCTGAGGACAGCTTACATCCCTTGTTTGATGGCTTCTCAGTGCCTCAGTCTTCTGGGCTCAACATCTTCATGCATACCAATGATTCCATGGGCGCCTGCGCAATTTTCAACTAGGATTCTTAGCGCAAGAGAGGAAACAGGATCAAGCACAGTTGAGAACAGTGTCACTCAGTATGAGTAGGGGTCTACGGTGCTGGAAAGACCTTGAGGAAGTCAAGGCCCTTTTTAACCGTTACACTGGATCCTTGTTATGAATCATGTCGGCAAGACAGCCCAGGAGGCACACTGTGAGGGACTGTCGGTAAAGGCAAATGGAGATTTCCAGCCAAGGAGGGTAGTCTTGAATGCGGTGGAAGTTCAAACAGCCTTTTTAGCACTTTGGCCTTGCTACACAGAATTAAGGGAAGAGACCAGTCTCCTTGCAGTTGAGTAACAGGGCAGCAGTTGCCTATATTCAGCTCCAGGAAGGAACTCTCCCTATCAGCAGTATGCTACTGAGAATGGTGAAACCCATAATGTCTGGGACAGAAGATCACCAGCAAATTCAGGAAGCAGTTTACCTCTTAGCGGATGTTTGAACACATAGGCAGGCCGACTATCATGCAAGCTTCCCAGAGCACAACGAGTGGGTCTATTTCCCAGGTCTTCTCTGAGCTGGTCCATAGGTGGGGCCTACCACAGACAGACCTCTTCACCTCCCACAGTAATCACAAACGTTGTTATGTCTGGCCTTGTTTCCGCATCCCAAGGCGCAGAGGGCAGACGCTCTGGTCTCTCCGGGACTGCAAGCAGGGGTGCTAATAGGGGAGGCAGGGGGAACTCCGGTTGCTCCAGAGCAATCTCTACTTTGTTGAGTGCTAGAAGGCACTCTACTTACAACATCTATGACTAAATCTGGAACAAGTTTGCGTTTTCTCGGTAGGGCGAGACATTGATCCTACTGCCCCCAGCTGTTCTATACTTCCTCTGGGCCAGATTGGACATGAGTCTTAGCCTATCCTCACTGAGCTTGCAAGTGTCGGCTATATCTGCAATAACAAATTTAAATGGGCCAAGAATTCTTCAGTCTGCACGACTTTTGAAGGCAGTCGTAAGGATTCAGTCACCACGGAAAGGGTCTTTCCCAGTGGGATCGATTGGTGTTGCTGGATCTCCTGTCAGTTCAACCATTTGCTCCAACAGAGCAGTGTTTGGTTCGGGCCATTACCTACAAGACAGTATCTATTGCAAGAACTTTAAGCAGAAGTTTGTCTGAGATTCAAGCTCTTGGAGCTTCAAAAAAAAAAAAAACATATTGTTTTCTTTCCAATAAGAGTAGAAGTTCTGTCTTGTAGGTCATCTTGTATCAGAGGTAGCAATAGCCCTCTAATTAACAGACATCTGGGAATTGCCTACATTTCCAAAACGTCACTAAGGAAAGTCACATGAACTGGACGTTTTCAGAAAGGAGCACCTGTCCACAATTGCACCTTTAAGATCATCTAATAAGCCTTTTGTCATTCCAGCTGGAAATCATCAAGGAAAAGAAGTTACTGCCTGGACTTCAGCAGGCTTGGTGGTGCATATAGGGCAAGGGGGTGTGAGCCTCCTTCAGCGGTTGTGCACTCTACCAGAGCGGTTGCAGCCTCATAGGCAGCCCATTTGAGAGTCTCTATAGCAGGGATATGCAATTAGCAGACCTCCAGATGTTGCAAAACTACAAGTCTCATCATGCCTCTGCCTCTCTGTGTCATGCTTGTGGCTGTTGGAGTCTTGTTATGCCTCATGGGACTTGTAGTTCTGCAACAGCTGGAGGTCCGCTAATTGCATATCCCTGCTCTATAGTATCCATCTGTAGAAGTATCATGGTCATCCCAGCATACCTACTCAAACTTTACGGAGTAGACCCAGGTGCCTTGTCATCAGTTGACTTTGTAGGAAGGACTATTCAGTCTTCTGTCCCATCTTAATTAGAATATTGGTTTGGCAAGTAGAACCCACCCTGTCAGCTAGTTATTTATCACTAGTATGCTGCCATGTTGGCGTCAGGAAAATTGTATCAAATACTTACCGTACCGAATGGGGGGGGGGGGGGCTAACTATGCCTTTTTTTATGCTATTCACTGGTCCTGAGGGAGTGGTCAAGAGGCGGAGCTCTATCACTAGTATGCTGCCATGGATTGGCGTCAGGAAAGGAAAATTACGGTAAGTGTTTGAAACAATTTTCCATTTTTTTCCTTGTAGTTACTAGGGCTGGACTGGAAGGGAGCATGTGTCTTTTAGACACATGCTCCCTTCTATGACACTGCAGTGAGGCGTGCCTCCACTGCAGCATTTTTATTTGACAGCTTGGGCCAATGGTGCTTTACCATTGGATAGGGCTCCCAGCTGTCCGTTGACCTCAGTGCCTTTGACATGAAGTGAGGAGAGGCACTGTGAGCTCATCCTCTCAGTCTGCTGCAAACAGAGTGTGTCAGCTTGTATTTAAACTGGCCGCTCTATATGTAGCTTCTTACAGGGTGCACAAGGAGCCCCGTATCTCTGGAACCATAGATGATAGGAGCCCCACATTTTATCAGTGGTGGTATAGGACTTCAGCTACCTATCCACCAAATTTGGGGTCTCCGTGACCCCAGGTCACCGAGCTACGACCCTCGAAGTGGATTGTTTTCTTTTTTCTTTTTCTTTTTTAATGTTCAAGGCTCTGCCTCACCTGCCTCTGACTGCATGTCCCTGGTGTACATAGCATTCCTGGAGCAGTCATGTTCAAGGCTAGACTTTCTTGGCTTATGGGAACAGGAACTGATATACCAATCTATATTCCCTGACTACAAGTACAAAGGTACTACTACAGTACACTACTTTTGATAACATTTTGGTTGATCATTGTGATACACAAGATACAGTGTACATTACATAATTAATTCAAGCTTTGAAAAAGTCTCACACATGTGGTATCCCCATAATCGGAGGGGGTTGTATTTCTAAGTATGTCCATGCTGTGTGTGAAAAATATCATAATAAATTGACAACTTGTGTAAAAAATGTATTTTCATTTTCTTTAAGCATTTTCCAAAAACCTGTTGCAGAAAAATTAAATCTTCAAAAGACTCAATATGCTTCTTAAAAAATACCTTAGGGTGTTTATTTACCAAAATGTAGTCGTTTCTATCAGTGACTCTCCCGGCGGATCCAGTGTACTGATATAGAAGAGAATGGCCTTCAACTGTGTAGCGCGCTGGGGGAGATTAATCCTCCTAAAGCCGAAAGTGAAGAAATAGTCCCCTGTCTGTCTCCCGACCCCCTGCCGAACCCGGAGAAGTGTTTTTCCTAAACAGCTGAGCAGCGGGAGATTCATTTATTTGTGCACAGGATTTGGGAGTCCCCGCCCGCTTTACCTCACCCCCTTCCCAGTTTCCTCCTTCCCTATTTGCCCAGCGGTGTTGCCCAAGAGGAAAGGGGAGGGCCAGATGTACCAGCAGAGCACAGCTGGTCCCGGGCTCCCAGCTGGAGAGGAACCACCTGCAGGACAAGACAAGCACTGCACCCGGGACCCAGGTAGAAGAAGCTGCGCAGACCAGGTACTGGGGGTGGGGGGACTAACAATGCTGCATTTGGAATGACACATCTGAGGGGCCCCCCTTCTGCCCCTCCCATTGATGGTCAATGGTAAGGCTGCGCTGATGGGGGGTGACAGATATAGGATCCGCCCTGGGTGCCAAATGCTCTAGGTACGCCCCTGGTTTCTACTTTCCTGACAATTCAGGGCCACCGAACACATAATAAGTGGTCAAGAAATGAGATGCCAAGTTAATGCCCCTTGAAAGCTTGGAGGTGTTCCTTGGATTTTGGGTTAGGCTGTTAAAAAGTTTCACATATGTGGTATCCTCACATTTGGTAGTTGTAGTAGAATTTGTTTTGGGGTAGAATTATAAGTATGCCCATGCTGTGTGTGAGAAATACCTTATTAGTTGACAGCTGTGTGTATAAACGATATATACAAAAAATATATCTCTAGAAAAAGGACTTGAAATTTGCTCCCAGATAAACATACACAATACAAACTCATTAAAATCCACAGTATTCATTATAACACAACATGATTAAAACAATATTCCTTTAGCAGGAATTAAAGAACCAAAAAACAAAACACACATACAACAAAAACTTTGCTGTACCTGCAACCTTGTTCATCATCATCATCATTTATGCGGCTACTACCAGGAAATATGCAGTGACTGGGCTTTTATTACCTTCAGTCAACATCAACCAGCATCCCTTAAGGGGGGTACCGCTACACGTGTAAGTATGCCAATTTTCTCTGTGAGAAATAACTTGTTGAAATGAAAACCCCAAATCTAAATTTATTTTACTTTCTTCATTTTTCAAAAAGTTGTGGCAAAAAATTACAACTTCAAAAATCTTATCATTCCTCTTCCTAAATACTTTAAATACGGGTATTTGTACTGTCCTGACATTTTATGGCCTAAACAAATGAGATAGGCATCAGAACATCAGGGTTGGCAGATTTCACATATATACTCTATATTGTCAAAAGTATTAGGACAACTTGCCTTTACACGCACATGAATTTTAATGGCATCCCAGTCTTAGTCCGTAGGGTTCAATGTTAAGTTGGCCCAACCTTTGCAGCCATAACAGCTTCAACTCTTCTGGGAAGGCTGTCCTCAATGTTTAGGAATGTGTCTATATGAATGTTTGACCAGAACCGCACTTGTGAGGTCAGGCACCAATGTCGGATGAGAAGGCCTGGCTCGCAGTCTCCGCTTTAATTCATCCCAAAGGTGTTCTATTGGGTTGAGGTCAGGACTCTGTGCAGGCCAGTCAAGTTCCTCTACCACAAACTCACTCATCCATGTCTTTATGGACCTTGCTTTGTGCACTGGTGCGCAGTCATGTTGGAACAGGATGGGGCAATCCCCAAATTGTTCCCACAAAGCTGGGAGCATGAGATTGTCCAAAATGTCTTGGTATGCTGACGCCTTAAGATTTCCCCTCACTGGAACTAAGGGGTCAACCCCAACCCCTCAAAGACAACCCCACACCATAATCCCCCCTCCACCAAATGATTTGGACCAGTAAGTGAGTTTGGGGTGGAGGAACTTAACTTGCCTGCAGAGTCTTGACCTCAACTCGATAGAACACCTTTGGGATGAATTAGAGTGAAGACTGTGAGCCAGGCCTTTTCATCCAACATCAGTGCCCGACATCACAAATGCGCTTCTGGAAGAATGGTCAAATGTTCCTATAGACACACTCCTAAACCTTGTGGACAGCCTTCCCAGAAGAGCTGAAGCTGTTATAGCTGCAAAGGGTGGGGCAAACTCAATATTGAACACTACAGACTAAGACTGGAATGCCATTAAAGTTCATGTGTATGTAAAGGCAAGCGTCCCAATATCCCAATACTTTTGACAATATAGTATATATATATATATATATATATATATATATATATATACATACAGTGATACCTCGGTTCACGAATGCTTCTGTTCACGTACAACTCGGTTCACAAACAGAAGAATTCACAAAAACTCCACTTTGGCCATCTTCCCTGCTCTGGCATGTGGTCGCGACTTCCTGTAGGTGAGATTGCGGTCACAGAGAGACAATGTAAGTGTACTGTGAAGACACTTACAGTATTGAGAACTAGCTTTTTGGTGTGCTTTTTAGCACATACTGTACAGTACTGTACTGTACATCTCTGTGCACACTTGCTGTAAAGCTTTTTTGTGTGCTTTTTATCACATACTGTACTGTACCGGACATCCAGTATGACTCCAAAGAAAATTAAGAGCAAGCATGGTGGTAATAAGAAAGTGCAGATCAGTAATGAAGGTGACAAGACTGTTCTAAGCAAGCATATTGTTGAAAAGAAAGTGCAGAGCGGTAATGAATGTGAAAAGAAAGTGCAGAGTGGTAATGAAGGTGACAAGAATGTGCAGAGTGATAATGCAGGTGACAAGAATGTGCAGAGCAGTAATGAAGGTGACAAGAATGTGCGGAGCAGGAATTGTAAGAATAAGGTTGTAAAGAAAATAACCATTGAGCTGAAGAAGGAAATTGTAGAAAAGCATGACCATGGTATTCGTGTGGCTGGTCTGACCTCGGAGTACAAGATGGCAAAGTTGACAATCTGGACTATTTCGAAGCAGAAAGCTGCCATCAAAGGAGCTGATGTGGCAAAAGGAGTAACCAAACAGAGGGCGCAAGTGCTTGAAGAGGTGGAAAAACATTTGTTAGTGTGGTTGAATGAGAAACAGCTGACAGGTAATAGCGCTAGTGAAGCTATAATCTGTGAAAAAGCCAGGAAATTGCACAATGATTTTCTGCAAAAAAACCCTGTACAATTGCAGCAAGTGAAGAATTTAAAGCCAGTAGAGGGTGGTTTGAAAAATTCCGCAAGAGAAGAGGCCTCCTCAGTGTGACAAGACATGGTGAGGCTTCCAGTTCTGACAAGGTAGAAACCTACAAGAAAGAATTTGTGGAATTCATAAAGACAGAAGGACACATCGCTCAACAAGTGTTCAACTGTGATGAAACAGGGCTCTTCTGGAAAAAGGTGCCAAACAGAACCTATATCACGCAGGAGGAAAAGGCACTGCCCGGGCACAAGCCCATGAAGGACAAACTGACCCTTTGCTGTGTGCGAACGCAAGCACTGATCTGAAGATTAAGCCACTACTAGTTTACCATTCCCAGACACCTCGTGCATACAGGGAACAGAATGTGAACAAGGCCAGACTGCCTGTCATGTGGAGGGCCAATGCAAAAGCTTGGGTCACAAGGCAATTGGTTATGGAATGGCTGCACGAGATGTTCGCACCCAACGTAAGAAAATATCTTTCTAACAACCAACTGCCTGAAAGGTGCCTTCTTCTGATGGACAGTGCCCTGGCACGCCCTCCAACCTTGGTGGATGATATGGATGCTGAGTATGACTTCATAAAGCTCAAGTCCCCCCCCCCCCCCAGCACGACAAATCTTCTGCACCCCATGGACCAGCAAGTTATCTGCAACTTCAAGAAGCTGTACACAAAGGAGCTCTTCACTAGGTGTTTTAATGTCATTGAAGAGATGCCCTTGAGTCTGAAAGAATTCTGGAGGAAACATTTTAATGTTCTCCACTGCATTGACCTCATCGACAAAGCCTGAGATGTCACTCATCAAACTTTTAACTTAGCCTGGAGGGGACTGTGACCAGAATGTGTCACTGAACGTGACTTTGAAGGGTCTGATGCAGAGGTAGTGGAGGAGATTGTGGCCATGGGCAAGAGTATGGGTCTGGACGTTGATGGTGCAGACATGAAGCTTGTTGAGGAACATAAGGAGGAGCTGATCACGGAAGAATTTTCTGAACTCCACAGTAAGCAGGAGAAGGCGCTTATTGAGGAGCATTCCACTGAGGAAGAGGAAGACAGGGAGGAGGTTAGCAGTGATACCACAAAATCCATTATGGAAAATTGGAATGAGTGCTATGATTTTTGGAGCACCTCTCCAACATAACTGTAACGAACAGAGTGTTAAATCGAATGAACGATAACGTGGTCTCTCATTTCCGGAGGGTTATGCAGCGCAGGAAAAGACAAGTGACATTGGACAGATTTTTCACCAAAACAGAGTGTGCGGCTAGGAGACAAAGAAGAGAGGAAATCCCTGAAGGAAATCTCCCCAATGTCCTTATGGAGGGGGACTCTCCATATGAACAATAACCGCCTCCCACCCGCCTTCCTCCACGCCAGAAGTCGTCTCAAGAAAGGTTAATGTTCTCTCTCTTCATACTGTACTGTACTTTGTTTTGTATTTTTGTGGTTCAACAACAAAAAAAAAGTTCAGAATGGATTAACCTGATTTCCTATGGGAAAATTTGCCTCGGTTTGCGACCAATTCAGTTTGTGACCAGAGTCGTGGAACAAATTAAGTTTGTGAACTGAGGTATCACTATATATACAATAGTTTATAGACTCTACAAGCACAGACTAAATAATATACATTTATATATTTATTTCATTATTGTAGCAGAATACAATTCGACCTAAGTCTAATGCACTCTGGACGTTTATGCAGCTGTTTCTAGGGGCATCTGGTTTTTCTCTTGCCTCTAAACTTCTCTGCATGTTAGTCTATTGCAGTAATGGCGAACCTTGGCATCCCAGATGCTTTGGAACTACATTTCCCATGATATCTCATGCACTCTGCAGTGTAGTGAGCATCATGGGAAATGTAGTTCCAAAACATCTGGGGTACCAAGGCTGGCCATCACTGGTCTATTGTATCCATGCACACATAAGGGGAGATTTACTAAAACTGGTGCACACAGAATCTGATGCAGCTGTGCATAGTAACCAACCTACGTTTGTCCAAAGAGTGAATTGTTAATCACAAGCTAATAGCTAGTAGGTGTGGTGCAGCATGGTGCGGCAGCAATAACACACACAGTTCCAGAGCAGTGAAAGAACTTGTATTGAAACAATAGAAAGACAGTTAACAAATAACCCGGTGGGAGGGCAGCCAAGCCAGGAACATTTACAGGTCCAACGGTATGTAGAGAGCAGGTTTCAGCCAAACTGACAGTGTTTGTGGAGAGGGGCAGAATGTGGCCTGGACATTTTGCACCCAAGCAGGTAGATGTCCAGAGAAGTAGCGAGCCCTATGTTTTCCCTCCTTGTCAGGAACCTTTCCCTAATGCTAGCACTGTCCCTAACAGACGGGGAGCCTGTCCCTACTCTACCAACTCGTAAATACACACAAAACCTGGGAGCTAGGGCCCTCTGCTCTGCCTGACCCAAAGGAGTCATATGGGACTGCAGCATCTAATAGGATAGCTTCCCCAGTGACCCAGGTAACCATAAAGGAACCATGTTTCTCTCCACCTGCAGTACCACTGCGGATTAGTGCCACCTGCAGTGGAGAAAGTAGACTGCACGTTCGAGCAGCTTGGTGTGAATTAAAAAGGGACATGTTAAATTGCTACTTTTAGAGCTGAAGTCTATTTTTTTTATTATCATTTAAATGCTGTTAGGGCTTATTAAATCCAAGTGCAACCTTGCTCAACACAACCTCAATGCAAGGGCACATAAAAAACCATTGTTCTCTATTTGACCTGTTCACAGCATACATGGGTGGTGGTGTACGTGTCTGCATTTGTACGCAGCACACCTCACGTCACCACATATTAACACACCACAGTGTTCACTTTCTGTATGGTTGTGGTTGACAATGGTTGCCAGGACAAATAGAAGGAATGAACTCCTTTGCAGAGATGCAGGCAGATATTCAAACTTGACAGGGGTTCTAATCCCTTCCTACTCTAAAACTTTAACCACTTTACAACAACAGCACACAAACACGTGTTGACAAGGCAGGTGGGCCTTAACACCCAGTGGCTTTATATATGCATTGGTGTGTCATTCTGGGACTCACTCCATCAGTGACCCCAGAACTGTGATTGAGCTGTCACTGACAGCTTGCGGTAAATTATTGACGATTGAAAACCAGTAGGCCAGGCTCCCAATGATGTCAACACTGTGCAGCCAATCATAGTGCTGCATGATTAGGAGCCCCTCCTGCCCCCTTCATGAGCCACTTAAAGGGCTGTCCCTGGGTATCAGCAACAGGTAAATGGTGTCCTGATATGTTGAATAGCCTTTGTGGAAAAAATTACTTAGATGTGTAATATCTTGTATACCCACTAGGGGGAAGCCTAGTGTATGAACAGAGAGCATAACTAAATCTTTGGCTCCTTAGATCAGTGTTTCTCAACCTTTTTTCAGTAAAGGTACCTTTTAAAATTATGAACAATCTTGAGGCGTGCCATTCTAATATATAAAAAATGAAACTTATAGTTTTACATGTCGCAGTAGCATCCACACATGTACCATACCCAACATTAGAGGTGATTTTTTTTACAAAGCAATATACCGTTGTCAGGGCCACTGATAAGGGGGGACTACCAGTCATCCTGTAGGGGCCCAGGCACACAGGGGGGGCTCGAACAACAGGGGTAGTCTGTGCAGTGGGGCAATTACAGGAACAATGCCCTGTGCGGCTCTCTTCAGCAGCTGAAAGCTGGTTTCTTTACCTCCCACCGGCTTTCAGCTGTTGCAGGGAGAGGAACAGACACAGGACATTGTTCCTTTAATTGCTTACCCCACACTGATCCCCTTTTCTGTTCTAGCCGCTTCAGGTGTCCCCTGTCACTGTGCTGCCCCCCCACCCCTTCATGGGGCACTGCAGGCTTCTCTGTTCCGACAGCTGCCACAGGTACATGGCATGTGTCAGGATGAAGAGCGGCGTAAGGTGCCTGTATGACATACTCCCTTTTTTTTGAATGGACAAAGTAAGTGATCGGTACTGATCACTCCTGTGTCCATCGATAACTGAGCATTGTAAACGGTGTAGTAAACTTTTCAGCCTGGTTAACTTGCTGGCACATACAATGGCTACCGGCACCTTCCTTGGCTTATTACGTTTGCATGCCAGAAAGGCTATAGTCTTGGGCGTCCGCAGGTAGGGGCAAGGGGGTGCAAGTGCCCCCCCCTGGAATCAGGGATCGCAAGGTGTCCGCCATAGGTGTGTGCACGGTTGTGCCCAGGCATGCACACCCTAATCACCCGAGTGCAGCGCACAGAGTGGGAGCAGGTGCTGGGCGCTGGAACACTCTCCATGTACCAGCACCCGTCACAGGAGGGTAGATTACACTGTGGATGGCAGCCGGCAGTCTAGCATCAGGAGTCAGCACACACAAAACCCTTCCTGCTCTCCCAGCTCTGCATATACAGACAGAGGAGGGGGCAAGGTGGGTTATCCACAGCCACTCAAGCCTGCAGCGTGTATCAACAGGAGCCTGACCTGCCACTGTGAGTTATAGACAACTCTCTTCTGTGGGGGGAGGAGAGCTCTGTGGGGGGGATTGGGTATGCATACTGGCATAGCACACGTCTGGAATCTGCACCCTGTACATAGCACACGCCTGGAATCTGCACCCTGTACGTAGCACACGCCTGGAATCTGCACCCTGTACATAGCACACGCCTGGAATCTGCACCCTGTACCCACGTCTAAGGTCTGCACACGATACGGTCATACGTATGGGTTAG
>BLSH010170685.1:2710533-2721761 GCA_018402905.1 Glandirana rugosa
ACGAAAAAAAAAAAAAATTACATCGCCCCACGATTTAATATATTTTGCCTAACAGCCTAACAAATTTAGCACCCCGCTACATTAAAAAAAAAAAAAAGCATTTTCATTTTTTTCCCACATTTTACAAAAACGTCTGGAAAAAATGAACCGTTCAAAAGACTCATTATGCCTCATAGAGGTCATTTTGTGGGCGTTTCCATTGTCCTGGTGCTCCAGGACCTTCAAAAGTGTAATAGGTGGTTGAGAAATGAGATGTGTAATTTATGCTCCTAGAATGCCTGAAGGTGCTACTTCAATGTTGGACCTCTGTATGTGGCCAGGCTGTGTAAAAGTCTCACTCATTTGGTATCACCATACTTAGAAGGAGTAGCAGAATGCATTTTGAGGTGTCATTTTTGCTATGTACGTGCTGTGTGTTGGAAATATCTTATAAATGGACAACTTTGTGTAAAAAAAAAAATGCGTTTTCATTTTTTCCACATTTTACAAACACTTCTGGAGAAAAATGAACCGTTCAAAAGACTCATTATGCCTCATAGATTATACATTGTGGTGTTTGCTTTCCAAAATGGGGTAATTTTGTGGGCTTTTCCATTGTCCTGGTGCTCCAGTGCCTTCCAAAGTGTAATAGGTGGTTGAGAAATGAGATGTGTAATTTTTGCACCTACAACGCCTGAAGGTGCTACAATGTTGGGCCTCTGTATGTGGCAGGCTGTGTAAAAGTCTCACACATGTGGTATCGCCATACTCAGGAGGAGTAGCAGAATGTATTTTGGTGTGTAATTTGTGGTATGCACATGCCATGTGAGAGAAATAACCTGTTAACATGACAATTTTGTAAAAAAAAATCTTCATTTTGCAAAGAATTGTGGGAAAAAATGACAACTTCAAAAACTAACCATGCCTCTTACTTAATACCTTGGAACTGTCTACTTTCCAAGAAGGGGTCACCTGAGAGGTATTTGTACTTTCCCAGCTTGTTAGTGTCTCAAGAAATGAAATAGGCCTTCAGTACATCAGGTGTGATCAATTTTCAGTGATTGCCACCATAGCTTGTAGACTCTATAACATTCACAAAAACCAAATAATATACACTGATTTGGTTTATTTTAACTAAAGATATGTAACAGTATAAATTTTAGCAAAAATTTATGAAGAAAAAAATTACTAATTTGCAAAATTTTATAACAGAAATGAAGAAAAATGCATTTTTTTTACAAAATTTTACGGTCTTTTTTAATTTATAGTGCAAAAAATAAAAAACTCAGTGGTGATCAAATACCACCAAAAGAAAGCTTTATTTGTGTGAAAAAAGGACAACTATTTTGTATGGGTACAGTGTTGTATGACTGAGTAATTGTCATTCAAAATGTGAGAGCACTGAAAGCTGAAAGTTGGTCTGGTTAGGAAGGGGGTTTAAGTGCCCCAGTGGGCAAGTGGTTAAAGTGGCTGTAAACCCTTACATATATCCAATTAAATTATTGGCCTCAGGTGATACACGGAGATTAAACAAATCCTACGTAAGTTGTACCTGTTTATCTACAGCCGTCTTTCCCCTAGATCCATTCAAAGCGCAGAATTTACACAGGATCTCTTAGCTCTGAAAAGCCAGGGGTGGAGAGCTGAAGTTACATCACTGAGGAGAGCTCTGAGAGCTGATTGGAGGGAAGCAGTGGCGTACCAATGGGGGGGGGGCATTCTGCCCCAGGTGCCACACATTTGGGCTCCATGACAGGGCTGCATAGGCAGAGGTAAGTGGCGACCATG
This sequence comes from Glandirana rugosa, assembly GCA_018402905.1. Classification (NCBI taxonomy): domain Eukaryota; kingdom Metazoa; phylum Chordata; class Amphibia; order Anura; family Ranidae; genus Glandirana; species Glandirana rugosa. The sequence goes on from BLSH010170685.1 coordinate 2,712,301, forward strand.
GCCATTGCTCACCTCCCACGCAGCCATGCCTGTGTCTCCTCTCCCTCCCCGTCTGTGCTCTAGTGGAGCCTGAGCGGCCCAATTGCTAAACTGCCAGCCGCGCTTCAGGTGGCAGAGTGGTCCCTGGATGATGATGTAATTAGGTGTGAGAATGAAAGGCACGCCCAATCCGATCCGCTAGCTGGCAACCTGTCTGCAGAGAAAGTTTTGGCTGCAGCTCTACCTCTAATCTTCATACTGGTAGGTAGAGTTGAAAGAAGATGTATGGGCAAAATGAGCAGTTTTTTAACGTGATATGAAGGTGGAGCAGACAGGACAGAAACTAGAGTGGACAGAGTGGAAAGAGCATGGTATGGACAAAGTGGACAGAAAATTGTTTAGAGAAAGTGGACAGAAGGTGGTGTAGACAGAGATAACATAATTGAGTTCAATCTGAGTTAATTGAGGAACAAGCAAAGTTACAGGCATATACATTTTTTTTTAAAACATATTTTTATTGATTTTTGATATTTGACATAGCAAGGTTAACCCACGCAGGGGTACAACTATTCCAGCCTGTTTAACAGACAATACAACACAGAAATAAACTCCCCAACACCCCCCCAACAAAAAGTACCATTACCCCAACTCTGAGGGTGAGGGATCAATTAGTTTCATTAATGTCTAATCTACCATTATAATTGGATCGACTGCACTTCTTGGCACAGAAACCCGTGAGGTATCCTTCAACCAGCTGGACTAGATCTTTTGATATTTGAAGGGGCAACCTCTGTTGGCATATGTGGTCCGGTAGAAGGGTAGGTTTTTGTCTATGAGAGCCCTCCACATGTTCACAGATGGGGGAGGAGACTTTTTCCAGCTCATGGTTATGGCCTTACGGGCATAAAAGAGAAGTGGTCAGTTGTTCTACTAGGCCCAGTAGGCAGTATCTTGGAACCAGCGGGATCACTATTTGGGTTTTCTGCGTAATAATGGACACAACATCTCTCCAGTAGTTTGCTATAACTGGGCATGTCCAGAAGATGTGAAAGAAGTCTGCTTTGTCAGCAGAACATCTCCAGCACTCGGAGGAGTGTGAGACCGACATTCTGCTGAGCCTATATGGAGTGAGATACGCTCTATGTAGGATCTTGAACTGTACCATAATATCATTGGAAGCTATCAAAGCTGCAAAGGAGAGGACCACACCTCCTCCCAGTCCTCATCATCCAGCTCCGGAATATCTCTGGACCATCTCTCCCGCAGAGCAGATAGCTCAGGACTAGATGCCACCGAGAGATATGCATGGAACTGGGATGTAGGTTTCTTCAGATCCGGTGCTCTAGCAATCACCTCTATTTCATGGTAAGAGAAAGTAACCGGCTGACCCAGGAACTGGCATCTAAAGGCATGGGCAACTTGGCGATAATGGAAGTGATAATGATCTTGGAGATTATATTTCCTCTTTAAGGCCGCAAAGGGTATGAGATCAGACTGTGATTATAATATGCTCAAAGGTCAAAATCCTATTCTTGGCCCAAGCCTGGGGGTCCGGAATAGAACAGAAATGCAGCATATTTGGATTACGCCAAAGAGGAGTGTGGGGGGAAATGTCATACACTGGCCGGAGTTGTTTCTTGCCTGCGATCTCCCAGGCCTTTAGCGTGGTACGCATCGAAGGAGTAAGGTAGAGCGGAGATCTTGGGCCCCTGTACAAAAGCGATTTGAGCGCCTCCAAGGACTGTAAAATCAACGCCTCTAATACCACCGCAGAGTTCTTAAGGTCCGGCTGCAGCCACCAGTGGAAAAGGATCGAATAGCCCCTGCAACCTCATCTGCGGTAATGTCTGCAACCAAGCCCTTCCTTTCCGTATCGGAGAGCCAGCCTAGGGCAACCATGTCTAGGATGTCTAACATGGGCTTACTGTCAAAATCAGCTGAAAGAGAGGTAGTATATAACTGTTTGAAGTAATTAGTGAATTCCTCCAATATATCCTGTTGGGAAGTGAGAACCGTGCCCGCTGTTGAAAGAATCTTGGGAATAACAGTTAGGGGGCGGTCGTGATGGGACAACATGGCCAATAGTTTTCCGTTTTTGTCCCCAAATTCAAAGAATTCCTGCCTCTGGGATTGTATGCCTAGCCTAGTTAGCGCCGCCACATGTAAATGCATTTCCCTACGGGCTGCAGCCATGAGATCATAATTTTCTACCGTAGGCGATCCTGAGTATCTGTCCGTGGCCTCCACCGCCGCAGTGTACAACGGGTCAGTCTCTGCCTCCATCCATGCACGAACTGAGGCAGCGAGGGAAATATATGAGCCTCTGGCATGGGCTTTGAACGTGTCCCACACCAGTTCTGGGGAGACCGTGCCCTCATTAGGCATATCCATTTTTCAAGTATTGTGAGTTATAGAAATGTTCAAAGGCTACAATTCACAGTTTGGAACACATAGTTAGAAAATAGAGAATGTATATGATGTAAGAAGAAAAAAGTAGTGAAGCATTATGCACATTTAAGGCATCAAAGATATTTAAGCAAGAATGATGAGCTGCAAAAGACATATTGGTATCGACATAATAATAACAAATGTATGCTGAAGGGATCGCGTAGCATTTTATTTTTCAGTGATGAGTGATGCCTTATTACATGGGTGTAGTAGGGTCATAGGGGGGGTTTTCAGGGAAAGTGAGGAGAGTGAGGTTTAAAGTGAAATACAAGGAATAAGTTAGAACAGTAGTAAGTAGAAGGGTATACTCCGTCGCATAGGTGTGGATGAGGAGTCTGTCTCACTTGTGGCCCATGTTAGAAAATCGGAAGTATATCGGAACAAGATCCAAGAGGTCCAAGTCAGAGAGAACTGGTCCTCCTGCCCTGTGTCAACAGTCATTCGAGGTTTCTTAAAGAATTCAGTTTGATGGCCCATTCCTCCAGTGTAGGTACATCGGTTGACTTCCAGTGAAGTGGTATAACCGCCATCGCTGCAGTCAGAAAATGCAGCAAGACAACTCTTTTAACAGATTTGAAGGGTCCAGGTATCATGGATAATAGAGCTATTTCAGGGGAGGGTTTAATAGAGGTCGCCATCAGGGTACAATGCAGAACGAAAATAAGTTGCCAAAATTTCTGAGTGGAGAGGCATTCCCACCAGATGTGAATCATATTGCCCTTAGAGGCATGCCAACGCCAGCATGTATCCGGTGATGGTGGATTAAAATGATGCAGAACCGATAGGCATCCATACCATATGTTTATGAGTTTGAACCCTTGCTCTTGGTGTTGAGTGGCTAGAGATGTTTTGTGGGTCATGATGAAGCACTTTTGGCAGTCAGAGAAAGAAATAGTGTGTTGAAGCTCTGATTCCCAGTCCCACGTGTAGGGTGGAAGATCTGGAGAGGACGCATGCCAAGGATAGAGTAGAGTTGGGATACAACATATGTTGGGGGGTCCTCCTGTAAGAGCATAGCTTCAAAATCCATCGGCTTAGCAAGAATTTCTTCAAATATTTTATTTAGGCAGGAAGAGGTAGTTTTCATGTCCACACAACAATACATATATTAACTTGTATATCATAAAACAGTAACAGTAAACAATGTATAAGAATTCACACAAAGTAAGAATTAGGCTCGGTTCACACATAGGCGACTTACGATCCGACTTGTGTCACCCCAAGTCGACTCAAGTCGCTTGACATCCGAAATCCCATTGAAATTAATGGGAGCCGTCTTAATATACACTAATGAAGTCGCTCCGACTTCAAGGCGACTTCAGAAAAGGTTCCTGTACTACTTCTAGGTGACTTCTATCCGACTTGTGCCCATAGAATTCAATGGAAGTCACCTCCAAATCGGATCCCTTATCTATATTGAAGCAACTTTACAGGAAAAAGAAAAGAATTTACCAAGGCAACCCCCCTCCCTCGCTTCTCTGATTGGCCACAGGCAAATTCGCCTGGCATGGAGTCGCGTTGTAAGTCGCCCAAAGTCGCGCTGAAGTCACCTTGAAGTCACCTTGAAGTTGCTTTTAAATCGCCAAAGTTGGCCCTGCAAGTCGGATCACCTATGTGTGAACCGGTCCTTAGGGGTCAACTGACATAGAACCTTCAATGACCAATATGCAATTCCCCTATTACATCTGTAAGACTAGAGATAACACTCTGGTCATACAGATGTCGGGTCCCAAGGGAAAGAGGAAACCAACCGTATGTCCCTTTCTTTTATTATTTTTGCAGAAGTTGAGTAAGGAAGAAGAAGAGAGAAAAGGTAAAAAAGGAAGAGCCAAAGGTAGAGAAGAAAAAAGTATGTGGGGGGGGGGGGGGTGATGGGTAAAAAAAATATATGTACTGTATAGGTTATATTATAAAACAAACTAAAAAAAATAAAATATGGTTAGATATAGAGCACAACAAATGAGCTGTTACCATGCTCCATGTAAAGTTTTTTATATTGTGGGGTTCAGTTTGACCAAAGTTCCAGCAAGAATTTCTGATGCTGACGGGGAAGAAAATTGAGAGCCTCAAAAAGACTAGTGTGTACATAGATTGAGTGCCATCATCTGGATTGATAAGTGGAAAGATGAACGACTGCCCCAGTATTGCAAGCTTGGACTATCTCGGCACTCAGGAAACATACAGATTATGATAAAACAATAGTTTTTATTCAATTACAAAATATAATAAAACATACATAGTACCAATGAATCAAATAAGAATGATTACATACAAAGTATTTTGTTATGCATATACTGCACCCCTATAAGTCTAGGAGGAGAATTGGCGATTGGCACAGGGGTTGGGCCCTTTGGTTTGGGATGGAAGGCCTTTCCCAAGAGTGGGAGCGTTTACAAACCATAAGAATTAATTTCTGGCGTTTTTACATTTTTATTTTTTTACTAGTAATGGCGGCGATCTGTGATTTTTATCGGGACTGCGATATTGCAGCAGACATGTCGAACATTTTTTACACTTTTTTGGGACCAATGACATTTATACAGCGAATAGAAATTTAAATATCCACTGCTTACTCTATAAATTTCATTGGCAGTGAAGGGGTTAACCTGCAGGGGGCAGTGAAGGGGTTAACTCTGTTCCCTAGGCGTGTTCTAACTGTGAGGGGGGCTGGGCTGGCAAGCGCACCAGAAATCTAACTGATCTCAGTGACAGGGATCAGTAGATCTCTTACATGCTGCCTGTCAGAACCGGAAACCGCTGTGTTTACATCAGCGGTTGCCCATTCTGGCTCTGTCACAGGGCATCGCGAGTCACCGGTGGACATCGAGTCTGCCCGACCCACGGCCCCGCTCAGGGAGAGTGCGGCGGGCACTAAAGTGACGTCTATAAGCGGCGATTCTATAAGCGGACAGAGCCACGCTGTCGCCGCTTATAGTCATACGGCGGTCGGCAAGTGGTTAAAGGGTGCTTCCAGATTCCGATAAGCCCCCCACCCGCAGACCCTGACAACCACAGCCCAGGGTTGTCAGGAAGGGGCCCTTGTCCCCATCAACATGGGAACAAGGAGCTTTGGGGCGGGGGGGTGCAGAGCCCCAAAGCACCCACCCCGCATGTTGAGGGAATGTGGCCTGCTACAGTTCATGAGCTGACCTGCCAGGCTGCATGCTCAGATAAGGGTCTGTATGGATTTGGGGGGCCCCATGCCAATTTTTAAAAAAAATTTGGAGTGGAGTTCCACTTAAAATCCATACCAGATCCAAAGGGCGTGGTATGGACTGGGGGGGGGGGGACCCTACACCATTTTTTCATTTTTTTCATCTATGATATTGCTGGGAGCCGGCAATACCTTACAGCCACAAGAAAGTTTAAATTACATTTTTTCCTTTAGAAATGTCATTATTGCTGTGGCGTGTTCTATACATTGTACAGATGCACCACTTTACAGGCAGCCTAAGGGGACCCCCAGGCACAATATTTAAAGGAATATTTTATTTTTATTGTTTCACTTTAAGCATCATTAAAATCACTGCTCCTTTAAAAACAATTGTTTGAAAAACATTTTTTTTGCATTACAATACCCAAGTCCCTATACACTTTATATGCCAATAACTTGCATATACGCTTTTAAAATGAGGTCTTTGGATTTTTCATGTTCCTGTCCCATAGACTTTAATAGCGTTCACACCTTCACTAGAATTTTTTTTTTCCTAGCAATAGGCGAATGCCTAATAGCCAATGCCACAACAGCATGGTTGTCTCCATAATATCAATGCCTCAAATGCAAAATATTATTGTATAGAATTACAAGATTCCAACAATAGAAAATGTATTTTCTATGTATGCTTGTGCTCAGCTCAGTAGGATAGTGACCTGCACTGCTACCTTGAGGCGCGCATGCCATGGGTTCAAATCCCACAGATGGTATCACCTACTGAAAGCTTGCATTGTACTCAGCAGCATATGCTGAAAATAGGCGAATGCCTAATAGCCAATGCCACATCAGCGTAAGCATGGTTGTTTCCATAATATTAATGCCTCAAATGCAAAACTTTTTTGTATAGAATTAGAAGAATCAAACATTAGTAAATGTATTTTCTATTTGTGATTGTGCCCAATGCAATAGCCTTGTGATCTGCACTCCTGCCTTGAAAGGCTCAGGCCATGGGCTCAAATCCCATGGTATCACCTACCGAAAGCTTGCATTGTACTCAGCAGCATCTGTGGAAGCCTATTAGCCAATGCACATCAGTTTGGTTGATTCTATAATATTAATTCTTCAAATGCATGCAATGGTACGTACTGTAAATATTCAATAATATTATGGTGTGGAATTCCAAAAATCACACACTAGTTAACGTTCTAATAGGAGCGAATCGCTTCGCTCCGCCTTAGAAAAATGGTCCCTGCACTATTTTCAGGACGATCTCAGGCGGCTTGCATTGACTTCTATGATAGAAGTCTCCTCGCAAGCCGCCTTGAGATCGCCTCGAGCGCCGCATCGCGCCGCTTCGCACCGCTCCGTGCCGCTCCAGTGTGAACCGGCCCTAAAGAATGAACATAAATAATTACTGCTTTATAGTCTCATAAAAAAAGAAATTAAAATGAAAACAAACAATATAACAGATATGTAAATGTAAATGTTCAATACATGTAACTTTACAGAATAGTAGACATCACTCTATAATACTCATTCATAACTGCATTCATTAGCAAAATAAGAAAACAAACTAGGAATAGTAATTGGAATATAAATAAATAGATGCACACGAGGTAGAGCACATCTCACATAAAAATGTTTTATTCACATTCATGTGATCATGGCTGCAGTGCAGTTCCATATAATAAACTCGTTTGCAATTGCTACTTGTAAATTCGTGGATTTGCCAATTTGGTATTTACAAAGGCATGTTTGCCGATATTAGCGCCCTTTTTCATTCGCATGTTCGCCCCGACGCGATCTTAATTTACTTAATTGGGCATCACTAAATGCAGAGCGACCATTACTTCCAGCTTTTCTTAGTAAATCAATCACTATTTGTTGTTGGTTAGGTGAAGGATTGGTTGGATCCACTTGGAGAACTTGTGCGAGTCTCCTGTTGTCCTGTTTGAGACAGTTTCCAAGAGATAACATAATTTAAAGTGGACAAAGTGTATAGAGCATGATGTGGACAAATTGGGTAGATGATTTATAGAAAAGAAGGCAGAACATGGTATGGAAAGAAATGCACTGAAAGGCAAATCCACTGTGCACTATAAATGCACTGAAAGTGCACTTGGAAGTGCAGTCATGTAGATCTGAGGGGAAGATCTGAAATTAGTGGAAGCTCTGCTGATTTTATCATCCAATCATGTGTAATCATTAATGCTTTTTTATATTTTCCTTGCATGCCCTCCTCAGGCCTACAGCGACTGCACTTTCAAGTGCACTTGCAGTGCACTTTCAGGTGTACTTACAGTGCACTTGTAGTGCAGAGTGGATTTGCCTTTAGTAAATAACCCTCAATGTGTAAAAGTTGGTGTGGACAAACTGGGCAGATGATTGTATTAAAGTGGGCAGAGGGTGGAGTGGACAGAATGGGAAGAAGATAGAATGCACAATATGAAAGAAATATGTTATGGGCAAAGTATGTAGAAGGTGAGGTGGGCAAAGTGGGAAGAAGGTAGTGGGAAAAGTAAGCGGAAGGTGGTGCAAACGGTATGGACAGAAGTAGCCACTTAGCAGCGCTGCTGGATTTCCTCCTATCTTCTGCCTATGGCTGCTGCAGTGGATCTTTAGGATGGAGAGCGGGGGAAGGGGCTGGTAAATATGTCTTTTCCTGGCCCCTTCCTTTTCTGAATGAACAGAGTCAGTGATCGATACTGACATGGAATTTTACAGATAGGCAACTCATATCCTCATATTGATTAGTGGTTCCAAATTAATAATAACTACTGCAGTAGGGAACAGACATAAAAGATACACTCAGCATCTTCCAAATAACTGTTCTGCTTTATTATGACGCAATTGAAGGTTTTTATACACATGATTACGTAGGTATCACATTAATATTACAATTGTACTTGTATGGTAACAAGGGGCGTAACATAGGCAGACTAATTCTAATCAGGACTCGAAAGAATGCAAACATATAATGAAAACATTATTAGTGCCGTGTGCACAATAAGTGCAGCGTGCAATACATACAAAATAGAATACAATTATATACAGAACTTACAAATTTCCTTCACAGATACCAATCACTCACTGTGTTCATTCATCACTGAATCATAGCAAACACTGTTTACTATGCTTCGGTTTGTGAATAAACAGGGAGACTGTGCAGAGCTCCCTGCTTATTCATCTTCAGTGCAGCTAAGGATACAGAGAAAGGAGATGAAGAATTTGTGCTCATAAGTTTACACATCCTGGCAGAATTTATGATTTCTTGGCCATTTTTCAGAGAATATGAATAACACAAAAACTTTTCTTTCACTCGTGGTTAATGTTTGGCTGAATCCATTTATTATAAATCAACTGTGTTTACTCTTTTTAAATCATAATGACAACAGAAACTACCCAAAGGACCCTGTCAAAAGTTTACATACCCCAGTTCTTAATACCGTGTATTGCCCCCTTTAACATCAATGACAGCTTGAAGAATTTTGTGGTATTTGTGGATGAGGCTCTTTATCTTCTCAGATGGTAAAGCTGCCCATTCCTCCTGGCAAAAAACCTCCAGTTCCTGAAAATTGTTGGGCTGTCTTGCATAAACTGCACATCTGAGATCTCCCCAGTGTGGCTCAATGATATTGAGGTTAGGAGACTGAGATGACCACTCCAGTACCTTCACTTTATTCACCTGTAGCCAATGACAGGTTGACTTGGCCTTGTGTTTTGGATCATTGTCATGTTGGAATGTCCAAGTATGTCCCATGTGCAGCGTCCTGGCTGATGAATGCAAATGTTCCGATAACATACTGCATTCATCTTGCCATCAATTTTGACTAAATTGCCTGTGACTTTGTAGTTCACACATCCCCAAAACATCAGCGAT
>BLSH010170685.1:2722690-2735766 GCA_018402905.1 Glandirana rugosa
ACGTAATGAATGTTCATTAAACTAGGGTAAGGGGTCGGAGATCGTCACGTGGAGACACGACGATGGAGAACGACATGGGTGGGGTGTTGGTGGCGTCTAGAGTAGGGATGGATGGGGGGGTAGTCGGGCGTGTACTCTCCCGGGCTCACAATAGCTGAGGGCCCTTTCACACCAGCAGACAAGCAGGCGGGCTCAAAATAGCTGAGGGGCCCCTCACACCAGCAGACAGGCGGGCGGGCTCACAATAGCTGAGGGGCCCCTCACACCAGCAGACAGGCGGGCGGGCTTACAATAGCTGAGGGGCCCTCAAACCAGCAGACAGGCAGGTGGGTCCCTCACAATAGCCTAGGGGCCTCTCATGTGCGGGCTGATGGGGGGGTAGGTAGGGATGAGATCTGCGGTGGTTGTGGGGTGGGTACAGCAAGAGGTAGCAGCACAGAGGTGCACTGCTAGAGGCTGGGGAATGGGATCAAATTACTTGTAAGTAATGCAGTTTTCTCACTTACATCACAATGCCACTGGCACTGCGGCTTCCTCGATTCACATCACGTCCTTTCCTTTGCTTCGGGGAAACAGGGGAGAGCTCCGCCTCCTCCCCCTTCGCTCATTGGTGTGGGCGGCTGTGTCAGCTGACTCTCTGCCTCCCCTCAGCGTCAGCGGGCAGCAGCCAACAGGGAAAGGCTCCCCCCTCCTCCCACAGCTTGCCGTAAACGAACGGCAACAACAAGCACTGCAGTCAGTCTGTCTGCTCACAGTATTAGGGGATCGCAATGGCAGACGAGCGAATGGTCCGGGCCGCAGCCCCCCCAATAATAGCGGACAGGCGGGCGGGCCCCCCGGATCCAAAGAACTGAAGGGCCCAGTTGCCAGTGCGACCCCCATAATTCCGCCCCCGCCTGTTTTATACAGTTCAACTACCTTTTGCCGCAGATTCTTTGACAATTCTTTTGCTTTCCCCATGGCTCAGAATCCAGAAACGTCAGTGCAGCACTGGATGAAAGATGCAAAGATCTATCAGGAGACCAGAAACTCATTGACCTTTTATACACACACACTGATTACAAACAGATCCCAGGTTACCTTTAATAGCCAATCAAACCCCTTTGTGTAACTTGTTGTGCATGCTATCAGGCCAAAATCACCAGGGTATGTAAACTTTTGATCAGAGTCATTTGGGTAGATTCTGTTGTCATTATGATTTAAAAAGACTAATCACAGTTGATTGATAATAAATGGCTTCAATCAAACACTAACCATGAGTGAAAGAAATGTTTTTTATTCTCTGAAAAATGGCCAAGAAATCATAAATTCTGCCAGGGTGTGTAAACTTATGAGCACAACTGTATATCCTCAGTTTCTTTCTCTGTCTCAAAAGTGAGACATGTTTAGACCCCTAATATTTCACAGAAGCACCCCGACAGGGCTGTTAAAAAATGCAAAAAAAGAAAAAATAAAAAATAACAAAAAACTACTGACACCATCATCTGCCCTACTGACACTGTCCACTGCCCTACTGACACCATCTGACTGCAACAAGGTGCACTGTGAGGGGGGGGGGAGGCTGTGATAGACAGGGTCACTGTAATGTAAAAGGGCACTGTGATATAAAGGAGACTGCACTGTAAAGAGGCACTATAGACATTACAGTGCCCCTTTAAAGTGCAGTCCCCTTTATACCACAGTCCCCCTTTACATTACCCTGCAATGGACCAACTCCGTGAAACTCCCGCCACCAACCGCCCGAGAATATTGAGTGTCTTATGGGGTATTATAGAGGATGTGGGGAGGGGGGGGGGGCAGGGGCAGATTATGGAATATGGGGCGCATTATTGAAGATGGGGGTGTAGAGAATGCCACTTTTTTTTTTTTTAAGAAAATTATTTTTATTTCCTAAGCCACTCACCTCACTACCTCCACCTCTATCACAGCTTGTGACAATATCCATTACTTCCAGGTATGGTGGACTATGTGACGATGGTCGGGTCTAGCAGCCAATCATATTGCCTGTACACTGGCACATGATCAATGAAGGAAGGGGGTGAAGGAAGGGGGTGCCAGATGGGGGGGGCTCCAGATATAGGATGCCCCGGTAAATGACAGTGAGTGTTGCAGCTGATGGGGGGATGCTGGGCTTTGGCATACTATATACTGTTATCAGCCCTGGGATGAGTCTATGACAAGCCAGCTGCTTTCCATCTGCAGATAGACTCTGCACCAAGGTTAGCAGCAGCAGGACGGGTGGAGGAGCGGTGCGACGCTATCATTGCAACTATTTCTGTTCCCCTGTTTCCATAGCCCTATTTGGCAGGCTGTGTGGCTTGTGTGGTTGGCGGTAAAGGAGTATCGGGCACCAGGAGTACTGCATGGCGCCAGGTAAGCCACGAGTTAACAAAACAGCACCAAACACAAGTACCCCTTGTCCATCTCCAACAGGGGTAAAAACTACTAAAAAATCACCTGGTGAGAGTATGGCAGCCAGTACAGAGACAGTAGGTGTGAGTAAACTACAAACTGTGCCTACCAACACAGATATCCTACAGGCCATTGCAGCTTGCAAGGATACACTTATGGTTAAAATAGACAGTCTGGCAGCAGATATTGGAGTAATAAGGCATGATATGGACAAATTCAGGGAGAGGGTGGTGGAAGTAGAAAAACGTGTCTCCACAGTAGAAGATATGGTGAAAATTGATAATAAAGAAATTCATGCGCTTCAGATTCAAGTTCGGGCTTTATAGGGGAAAATGATAGACACTGAAAGCCATCTAAGGAGAAACAATGTGCGTATACTCGGCTTGCTAGGCAGCAAACCAGCAGAATTTGCAGAACATTTCTTGACCACTTTATTGGGCCTAATTGAGAAATCACCCACGTTTGTGATAGAACGTGCCCATAGATTTCTCTTATCTCTTCCAAGGCCAGGAACTTTCCCTCACCCTTTTATGATTTGTTTATTGAATTATTGAGACAGGGACTGTATATTGATGGCTGCCAGGGTAAAAAAGGATGTGCAATATGAAAATTCTAAACTACTGTTTTTTCCTGACTATCCGCCTGAGATACAACAGCAAAGAAGAACTTTCACGGATGTTCGTAAAAGACTGAGAGACAAAGGAGTAAAATTCAGTCTCCTATTTCCCGGTAAACTACGTGTGATAGATGGTGATCGCACAAGGCTTTTTGAAACTCCAAAGGCAGCAACAGAGTGGTTGGATGCCCATTAGGGGAGGGGGAGGGGGATAGGAAGTCTTAACATATAGTAACACTGAATTGATATGAGTTTATAGGGAAATTTTATGGAAATGGAAAATTAAAATAGCATGTATAATATTATCACTTAGCACATAGCTTGCATTATAGATTGCAGCGCGGACCCTCTCCTCCCCCCCCCCTTTTTTTTTTCTCACTTGTTACACATTTATTACCTTTAGGGAGAGAGATTGTGGAGAGGGAGGGGAGGGGAGAAGAAGAGAGGGGAAGAGAGGGAATTTTTTTTCTCTCTCTCTTTGGATATAATATAATATAAATAAGGCACAAAATGATATAAGGATGGCGCAAATATGTCACGAGGGGGGGAGTGAGGATGAGGGGAATGTGCATAACATTCTTTTCTCCTCCTTTTTGTTTTTTTTTGGTTTTTTTTTTGCTGTTTCTCCCTTTATTATTTGGGAGACACACCAGTCAAGGTAATAACCATGGCTGTCTTTTTTTGGAGTGGGTGGGGGTTAAAGCCCCCCTTTTTTTGCCTCCCCGAAGAGTCTAACATGTGTGAATGGTGGGGGCGGAGGAAGAGGGTAGGCAGGGTTTTTTTTGTTTGTTGCTGTTGTTGGGAGGGTTGGGTTGGGAATGGTATTAGCTGGGACAGGAGAAATGGTGTAAAACGTGCTTGCCTATTGTTATTTTGTAAATGGGTTTGGGGTGCTGGATCGCTTCAAAAGTCCCATATAAACATTGACCTCTCACTATGACTAGAGATGTAAAGAACTCTTTTTCGATTGTATCATGGAATGTTCGGGGACTAAACTCAAAGGTTAAACGTGTGTTAATGTTCAAATATTTAAAAATATATAATCCGCATATGATTCTGTTATAGGAAACACATCTGATGGGAAATAGACTGCTGACATGAAAAAAAACATGGATTCAGAGGGCCTATCATGCTACATACTCATCCTATGCTAGAGGTGTAATGATTTTAATTAATAAATCCTTGCCATGTAGTATTGGGAAAACATATATTGATCCACAAGGGAAATACGTTATAATCGCGATTAAGCTATGGCAACAAAATGATGTTGTGGCAGCAGTCTACGTCCCTCCCCCATTTTCTTTAGGGGTATTAGATGATATTATGGAAAAGGTCATCTTACATATGCCAGCAAAATTGCTTGTGATGGGTGACTTTAACTCTATCCTGTCTTCGGGCTTGGATAGACCTATGCCACCCAGACACTATTCCGCAGAATTATATAACTGGGCGCAGGCGATGGGGGTGACAGAAATCTGGAGGTAGAAGAACCCGGAAGGGAGGGCGTATTCCTGCTTTTCTACGACATATAAAACATCTTCCAGAATAGACTTGGCCTTTGCCAACCCAGCTGGTAGAAATCCATCATTGTGGCGATTGAGCACACTCTGGATTACACATTCAGATATAAAAAAACTATGACACCTATAGTAGCTGAATATTGGGAAAAGAATGAGGGAACATTCTCATCAGATATAGTATGGGATTCCTTCAAGGCCTATATACGAGGACAATACATTTCAACTTTAACCACATTTAGAAAGAATCAAACATCTGATACTCGACAGCTGCAGGACATATTAGAACAGCAAAAGAAGATATATGAGGCTGACCCTAGTGTCAGCAATTTTGAATTATTAATGGCAGCACACCTTAACCTTAATTTTCATATAAAAGAACTAGTCAGCTTGGATCAGCAAAAAAATTAAAAAACGTTTTTTTAAACAAGGGGATAAAAATGGGAAATTTTTGGCTATGTTTGTAAGCCAGGATTATTCAGCTACATCTATAGCAGAAGTTACGGCTCCTAATGGAGAACAGGCCTCTTCCTCAGATACTATCTTAGATGCCTTTGGGCAATACTATAGCTCCTTGTTTGCTTTTTCTCTCCCCGCCGATTTCCATCCGGGGAGCCTATCTGTCCTCTTGGACTGGGTGGCCCTGGGGTGGTTGTCGGATGGGGAGAGGGGGGCAATAGTTTGTCCTATAACAGCAGAGGAGGTTTTAAAAGTAATCAGATCTTTCCCAAATGGAAAGGCTCCGGGCCCTGATGGACTCCCCATTGAACTATATAAAGTACCCGGAGAGCTCTTTGCTCCAAAACTAGCAGCATTTTATACTGAATGTTTAAAAAAAGGGGTACTTCAGGACTCTATGAGATTTGCCCATATAACCCTGATCCACAAAGAAACTAAAGATCCGAAGTTATGCTCCTCGTATAGGCCTATAGCATTATTAAACAGTGATATTAAAATATTAACAAAGCTGCTTACCATTCAAATGCAACCATTACTTTCATCCATTATAGACCCAGATCAGATGGGTTTCATGCCCCATAAAACGACAGATATCAATTTACTAAGGTTATGCACAAATATACATACTCAACATATAAATGTTGGATCCAGAACAGTGGCCTCCCTAGATATAGAGAATGCATTCGAAATGGTCAAATGGCCTTTCCTATGGGAGGTCCTTAGGAGAATGTGTTTTCCAATTGTCTTAATTTCTTGGATACTGACAATCTACAAAAATCCCATATCAGCAGTTAAATTAGGAGGAAGATTGTCTGGTTACTTTCAACTTTATAGAGGCACCCGTCAGGGCTGCCCTCTTTCTCCGACCCTCTTTGCTAACGCCATGGAGCCAATAGCAGGGGCACTGAGAGTAACACCAGATATCTGGGGGCTTCGGATAGGGGAGTTGGAGGAAAGGGTGACCCTGTATGTGGAGGATATTCTGCTATTTCTAAACGATGCAGGGCCTTCTTTACAGGGAGCATTGAATCTGATGGAGGAATATATTGTGGTTACAGGGCTTAGGGTGAATTGGACAAAATATTTATTATTTTCTATAGATTCAGGGGCACAGAGCACAGCTAGATCAGATACACCATTACAATGGGTTACGGAGTTTAAGTATCTGGGAGTAGTGGTCTCAAGACAGGCCTCTGAGTTTTTTCGTTGAATATAGCCCCAGTGGTGCAAGAAACCAAAGTAAGATTAAAAGCTTGGTAAAAATGACCACTATCATTATTGGGACGTATAAATTTAATAAAGATGAAAATTCTTCCAAAATTTTACATGTTTAGGAATTCTCCGCAAGGCTGACAAAGTCTTTTTTTATACGGTTGAACAGTATGTTCTCCTCTTTTCTATGTAAAAATCAGACGCCCAGATATAAGCTATCGACGTTAATGTGCCCTGTGTCTCAGGGTGGATTAGCCTTTCCTGATTGTCAAAAATATTATCTTGCGGCCCAAATAGTTACGGCAATAGGATGGTTAAATCTGGATAGATACAATCCCTCTATAGCATTAGAAGCCTCAGTAGTACAATCAATAGAGGCCTTACAACTACTTCTATACTGGGCCTAAAAGCAACGTTTAGGCTGACTCCTTCTATGGGGACAACTATTAGGGCCTGGAGGACGGGATTGGCTTATGAAAAATCCTCTGAGCCATCCCTATCTCCCAATACTCCTCTTTGGGGGAATCCCCAGTTGGCTCATGTAGGATCTATTCCAGATCCAGAAATATTGATAAAACATGGAATAAAAACTATAAGGCAAGTGATACGTCAAAGGGAAGTGATACCATATATACAATTTAACCTAGAATATAATACCCCAGAATTTTTTTTTCTAAGATATATGCAACTCTCCCATGCACTATGATGTCAGTTTCCAGGGGGTCTTCCACATATGTTGGAATCCGCCCTGGAGCAGGTGGTAAGAGCGGGAGGAGGGAGGAAAGCTATATCAAGAATATATGCCCATTTTATGAAAATATCTGTGCCGGATATGAGGGGACTTCGGTGGGCCTGGGATATTCCACATTTAGATGAAGAGGACTGGCAGGATATATGGAAGGTGCCGTTTCAAGCATTGGTCTCCTTACGGGACAAATTAATACAGTTTAAAATATCAGGTATATTATACACCGTATAGAATGCATAAGATGAATGTAGCACAAGTTGTTGGAGATGTGGGCATAGCCCAGGGGATTTTTCACATATATTCTGGTCATGCCCAGCAATCAGTAAATTTTGGACAGAGGTACTCGATGGGATAGCTCTGGTCACGGCAGTTACTTTAGAGAAGAATATGGAGATATGCTTACTGGGGCTGATAGGAAAAGAGGTTACTACAGTGGCAAAAAGGACTCTGGTCAGTCTATTACTGTTCTATGCAAGAAAAGCAATTCCACTTAACTGGAAAAAAGTAGCACCCCCCTCAATAACCTTTTGGAAGAAGTTGGTTAATTATAATTTACCTCTATATAAGGAAACGTACCTTAACAGGGGTATAAGGAAATTTAAGAAAAAATGGTCTAGCTGCATAGAGGATCCCAAACAGCCGTGGAGTAAGATAGAATAAGTTTAGGAAAAGGAGGGAGAGAGTTGAAAAGGAATTAAGAATAAATATGAGTGGGAATTTTGAGGTGATTATGGATACAATATGAATAAATTAGTGGGTAAGCAAGAACCACATGGGAACAGAATATGGGGTGGGAGGTAGAGGGATGCTTTTATTGGTGCAGAATTCTCCTCTATTTTTTATATATGTGAATTCATATACAATAAAGGCTCCTGCGAGAGCTGTATGGAAGATATATGCTGTGATGTATATGTTGATGGAAAATTAATAAAATGTATTAAAAAAAAAAAGCCTCACCTTTGAATGAAGCCTTCCTCTGCTGCAGGCCTTCTCTCTTCAGGGCCTTCCATCGGGCTACAATCCTCCTTCTCTCTCTTCCTGCTTTATGAAAAGAAGTGGAGGGTAGTCAAATGTAAACACCAGTACTGTTAACATTCGTGGTCCCTTTGATTGGCTACCGAGTGATCACAAGGCACAAAGCCACTTTGATTGGCTCTGTACCCATAGTCTATGAGCCTAGTCTATCTCTGTTGCCCAGTAACCAAAAAATGTAAAAAGACTGATGTTTAAAAACATCCACTTAGAACAATAGCCCCCTTGAATAGCAGTGGCGGCTGGTGAAGTTTTAGGATAGGGGGGCGCCAGGCCCCGTCCTTCCCTTTTGACCCCTCCTACTTCTAATAAGCCACACCCCTTATAGAATCCACCCACTCCGTCCCCTGTATTCCACATATTGTGTCAGGAGTATACAGCTCAGCATCACAGGACACAATATACAGCTCAGCATCACAGGACACAGTATACAGCTCAGCATCACATCACAGGGCACAGTATACAGCCCCAGCATCACAGGACATAGTGTACAGCTCAGCATCACAGGACACAGTATACAGCTCAGCATCACAGGACACAGTATACAGCTCAGCATCACAGGGCACAGTATACAGCTCAGCATCACAGGACACAGTATACAGCTCAGCATCACATCACAGGACACAGTATACAGCCCCAGCATCGCAGGACACAGTGTACAGCGTAGCATCACAGGACACAGTATACAGCTCAGCATCACAGGGCACAGTATACAGTTCAGCATCACAGGGCACAGTATACAGCTCAGCATCACAGGACACAGTATACAGCTCAGCATCACAGGACACAGTATACAGCTCAGCATCACAGGACACAGTATACAACTCAGCTGTCACGTACCTGGTGGATGAGTCTAACTTATGCAGTAGGTAACCTCCCTTACTACCCTGACTCGGGAACCCCTGGTAGAGTAGACAGGTGGCTCGGGAGTACAGGGTGGCATGAGGGTCGGACTGGGTCACTGGTGTTGGTAGAAGTCTGCTGGAGCACTCGTGCACTTGAAGAATGGTCGTACAGGCCGGGTCGTGAAACAAGCTGGTGGTGCGGTACAAGAGGAGCAGGCAGATGGATGGTCGGGTTCAAGCAGGGTCGTCAACAGACGGGCAGGCAAGGTACAGGAGGGCTAGGCAAGAGAGTGGTCGTAGGCAGTCCAAAGGTCCGTGCAGGCAGAAATCAGCAAAGTCAGGCAATCCGGGTCAGAGGAACAGATACAGGTCGCTCAGGAACACACACCATACGCTGTAGATCAGACAGCTGAGTCTGTGTGCTGCTAAGGTGTTTAAATATAGCAGCTGGGCTCCAATCAATGAAATCACCCTGCACAGTTGTTAACCCTTAGTGACCCCTGTGCTGGATAGCAGATCCATGACACGCGCGCATAGGTGCAGAAAGTCCACTTTAGCCACAGATTCTCTTCCTTACATCAGCATCACAGGACACAGTATACAGCTCAGCATCACAGGACACAGTATACAGCTCAGCATCACAGGGCACAGTATACAGCTCAGTATCACAGGACACAGTATATATCTCAGCATCACAGGGCACAGTATACAGTTCAGCATCACAGGACACAGTATATAGCTCAGCATCACAGGACACAGTATATAGCTCAGCATCACAGGGCACAGTATACAGCCCCAGTATCACAAGTGGGGTAAATTGCAGCCAATATCACAGGTGGGGTAAATTGCAGGCAATATCACAGGAGGGGGTAAATTGCAGCCAATATCACAGGAGGGGGTAAATTGCAGCCAATATCACAGGAGGGGGTAAATTGCAGCCAGTATCACAGGTGGGGCAGTTATGCAGCCAATAACACAGGTGGGGGCAGTTTGCAGCCAATAACACAGGTGGGTTACATTGCAGAGACCCCCCCCCGCACTTACCCCATCCAATAGGCACTGGCAGGCAGGATTGTTGCACAGATTCGGCATGCGGAGAAGCGAGCTGAGTCTGCCGAGTTTCGGCATGCAGAGAAGCGGGCTGAGTCTGCAGAGATTCGGCATGCGGAGAGCGTGCTGTCCCCCCTCGGCGGTCATCGGGCGGTCAGGGTCTCTGTGGAGCGGGAGTCACGTCCGCTGCCCCAGTGACCCGCCCCTGGCCACCGCATCCAATCACACTGAGCCTGAGCTCAGGGCAGCCAATCAAACTGTGTGTGTGCGCCTGTTCAGCGCACACACATAGAGTTTAATGGCTGACCAATAAGCTCACTACTTGGCTGTCATGTGACAGCCAAGGAGCCAAAAAAAAAAAAAAGAAAGTCAATGTACCGATGCCACCTGCATTTTTTTTTCTTCTTCTTCTTTAGCCGGCGGGGAGGCGGCGCCCAAGCGCCTCTCATACACCTGTCACCACTGTTGAATAGCCATTTTACTGCAATGGCTGATCAAGAAGTTGTTAAGCTACCGAGCCCTGTAAACAACAGAACATTTTTTTCAACAAAGCAGTTAGGATTAGCCAGGGAAACATACACAAGATGAATCTGTAGCTCCATCAGCTGGCTAAAGGTGAAAATAAAAAACATTTGCATGCAACATCTAATGTCTATTTAACTAAAAAAGAACAAATATATTTTTCAATTTTGATCATACTAAAAAAAGGAATTTAAATAAACAACAATCAATTTCCTTGAAAGTAGAACTATCAGCAAAACTGTTTTTTTTTGTCATTTTGGATAGAGTGGTACTAGGTTTACACTGTCTTCAGATGCGGCTCACAGCAGGGGTCCAGTGCGTCCCTGTCCTCAGTCTCAGGGACAAATCAGGCCCAAATGTTTGCCTGAATTCGGACCTAAAACTGAGCCAAAGACACACAGGACTCCTGTGCAATCTGCTCCGCAGCCGCCATGGAGATGTGTGAACCGGCTCCATTGATAACCGGTCACAGTCTCCTGTCATGCGAACTGGATGGGGGTAAAGCCGCATCCAATTCGCATCAGTGTGAACCCAGCCTAGCTGCTTCCCGACCGCGCGCCGTCTTTTCACTGCGGCAGTCGGGGAGCCCTGCGCGAATCGCCGTAAATAAGCGGCGATTCACATTTGGCCACCAGGGGGCGCGCGCGCCCGCGGCGTGCGCCCCCGCCGCACTCCTGG
This sequence comes from Glandirana rugosa, assembly GCA_018402905.1. Classification (NCBI taxonomy): domain Eukaryota; kingdom Metazoa; phylum Chordata; class Amphibia; order Anura; family Ranidae; genus Glandirana; species Glandirana rugosa. The sequence continues at coordinate 2,733,782 of BLSH010170685.1, forward strand.
GGAGTGTGCCCGCGGCTCGGGCAGACCCGATGTCCGCCGGCGAGCCGCGATGAGCGGCTACAGGGAAAAGAACGGGGAACCGCCGATGTAAACACGGCGGTTCCCCGCCCTGTCAGTGGGGCATGAGAGATCTACTGATCCCTGTCACTGGGATCAGTTAGATCTCTCATGCCCATGTTAGCCCAACCCCCCCACAGTAAGAACACACCCAGGGAACACTATTAACCCCTAGATCTCCCCCTGCAGGTTAACCCCTTCACTTCCAATGACATTTATACAGTAATCAGTGGACATTTAAATTTCTGATCGCTGAATAAATGTCATTGGTCCCAAAAAAGTGTCAAAATGGTCCGACATGTCCGCCCCAATATCGCATTACCGCTAAAAATCGCAGATCGCCGCCATTACTAGTAAAAAAAAATAAATAAATAAAAACCCCAGAAATGAATTCTCACCATCCGTAAACGCAGCCACTTTTGCGCAAACCAATCAATAAACGCTGATTGCAATTTTTTTTATCGCAAATATGAGGAATTATATAATTCGGCCAAAAACGGTGAAAAAAAATGTTTTTTTATATTTTTTTTGGATTTGAATCTTAGCAAAAAGTAAGAAATTTGGGTTTTTTTGCAAAATGGTCGCTCTTCTTTTGTTTATAGCGGCGATAAGAAATGACTCAGAGGCGATCAAATACCACCAAAAGAAAGCTCTATTTGTGGGAAAAAAAGGACGCAAATTTTGTTTGGGTACAACTTTGCACGACCGCGCAATTGTCAGTCAAAGCGACGCAGCGCCGAATCGCAAAAAGTGCTCTGGTCCTAAAGCTGCAAAACCTTCCGGTTGGTAAGTGGCTAGGGGAGGGTTATAAATCCTGTCAGTTGTTTTTTGTTTTTTTTTATTGTCATCTGTGTCCTATTCCAGGATATTTACATTTGCTTCCGGTTCCATAGCCAAAACAGGAAGTGAAAGGAATTTCCTGCAAATTCTCCCCATTGGAAGATTTCCTATCTATTACTTTTCTGGGCACAACCCATAATTTGGGATTTTCTTTTATGTTCACTTTCAATGATAATGGAAAACAGGACAAATAGAGAGGATGACTCTCTCTAACAGGGGGACAGGTGACAATTAAAACTTAATAGGTGGGTCTCTCAACTTTACTCCCTTTTATATAACCACTTGCTGAACGTGTAACATATATACACGGCCGCAAGTGGGATCCATTATTCTGGGAGGGCGTACTAATACGTCCTCCCAGAATCGCGCTCCCTGGGAGCATCTGTGCCCGCCGGGTCCGGGAGACCCGGCGCATTACGGATCACGGTAAATGGCCGCTTGCAGCGGCCATCTACCACGTGATCGCTCCGTCAAATGACGGAGCATCACATGTAAAAAAGCCAGCGGAAGTGCCAGCTTGTCTCTCCCCTCTCCGCACCGATCGGTGCAGTGTGACAGGAGAGGGGGGAGAGAGGAGATGCAGTGGTGCTGTGGGCAGGATCTGAAGTGCCCGCATCACCGCTATGTGCCAGGCAGGGACCCTCATCCACCCACCCAGCTTCACCCATGCAGCCTCATCCATGCACCCTCATCCATGCCCACCCATCCGTGCCCACCCATCCGTCACCCATGCATCCGTGCTCACCCATCCGTCACCCATGCATCCGTGCGCACCCATCCGTGCCCACCCATCCGTCACCCATGCATCTGTGCTCACCCATCTGTCACCCATGCGTCCCTGCTCACCCATCTGTGCTCACTCATCTGTCACCCACGCATCCGTGCTCACCCATTCGTACTCACCCATCTGTAACCCATGCGTCCGTGCTCACCCATCCATGATCACCCATCTGTCACCCATGCATCTGTGCTCACTCATCCGTCACCCATGCATCCGTGCTCACCCATCCGTCACCCATGCGTCCGTGCTCACCCATCCGTGCTCACTCATCTGTCACCCATCACTCGTGCCTGCGTACCCACTGCCT
>BLSH010170685.1:2736113-2750452 GCA_018402905.1 Glandirana rugosa
CTGGGGTAAAACCTTTCATTTGTGGGGTTGCATATAAGAATCAGTGCCACCACAGTGCCTCACAATAATGTAATAGGTAATCAAATTAGATTTGAAATGTATGCCCCTAGAATGCCTGAATGTGCACCCTGCATGTTGGGCCTCTGTATGCGGCCAGGCTGTGTAAAAGTGTCACACATGTGGTATCGCCATACTTGGGACAAGTAGAAGAATATATTTTAGGGTGAAATTTTTGTTGGGTACATGCTGTGTGTTAGAAATATTGTATAAATGGACAACCTTGTGTAAAAAAAAAATGCATTTTCATTTTCTTTCTACATTTTCCAAAAACTTGTGGAAAAAATTAACGGTTCAAAAGACTCATTATGCCTCATAGAATATACGTTGGGGTGTTTACTTTCCAAAATGGGGTCATTTTTTGGGCGTTTCCATTGCCCTGGTGCTCCAGGACCTTCAAAAGTGCAAGAGGTAGTCAGTAAATTATGTGTGTAATTTATGTCCTTAGAACGCCTGATGGTGCTTCCTGCATATTGGGCCTCTGTATGTGGCCAGGCTGTGTAAAAGTGTCACACATGTGGTATCACCATACTCAGGACGAGTAGCAGAATATATTTTAGGGTGAAATTTTTGCTAGGTACATGCTGTGGGTTAGAAATATTGTATAAATGGACAACCTTGTGTAAAAAAAAATGAGTTTTCATTTTCTTTCTACATTTTCCAAAAATATGTGGAAAACATGAACTGTTCAAAAGACTCATTATGCCTCATAGAATATATGTTGGGGTGTTTACTTTCCAAAATGGGGTCATTTTTTGGGCATTTCCATTAGCCTGGTGCTCCAGGACCTTCAAAAGGGCAAGAGGTAGTCAGGAAATTATATGTGTAATTTATGTCCTTAGAACGCCTGATTGTGCTCACTGCATGTTAGGCCTCTGTATGTGGCCAGGCTGTGTAAAAGTCTCACACATGTGGTATCACCATACTCAGGAGGAGTAGCAGAATGTGTTTTTGGGTGTAATTGGTGGTATGCATACGCTGGGTGTGAGAAATAATCTGTTAATATGACAATTTTGTGAAAAACAAAAAAACTGAAAAAAAAATCTTCATTTTGCAAAGAATTGTGGGAAAAATTACAACTTCAAAAAACTCGCCATGCCTCTTACTAAATAAGTTGGACTGTCTACTTTCCAAAAAGGGGTCATTTGGGGGGTATTTGTACTTTTCTGTCTTGTTAGGGCCTCAAGAAATGAGACCGTTAGTGCATCAGGTGTGATCAATTTTCAGTGATTGGCACCATAGATTGTAGACTCTATACCTTTCACAAAGACCAAATAATATCCACTAATGTGGGTTATTTTTACCAAAGATATATAGCAGTATAAATGTTGGCCAATATTTATGAAGAAAAAATTCTAATTTGCAAAATGTTATAACAGAAATAAAGAAAAATGCATTTTTTTTTACAAAATTTTCAGTCTTTTTCCATTTATTGCTCAAAAAATAAACACCCCAATGGTGATTAAATACCACCAAAAGAAAGCTCTATTTGTGTGAAAAAAAGGACAAAAATTTCATATGGGTACAGTGTAGTGTGACTGAGTAATTGTCATTCAAAATGTGAGAGCACTGAAAGCTGAAAATTGGTCTGGTTAGGAAGGGGGTTTACGTGCCCAGTGGTAAAGTGGTTAATGCTTCTTCTCCTGATCTTCCACCATATGCGAGAACCTGGGAAGTAGAATTACAGCATTCAATCTCCCTTGTCAATTGACAAAAATGCTTTATTCTGACGCACAAGCTCTTCTTAGCCACTAAGACTCAGGAAAAAGGGTTCAAGCTGGTGACAGGATGGTACAGATGCCCTTCGACTATACACCATTTCAACCCGACATTACCAGATACCTGTTGGCGTTGTCTGGGCTCCAGAGTTACTATGCTCCATATCTGGTGGGATTGCCCTCCTATACAGAAATGTTGTCGCCAAATCTTCGAACTATACTGCAAACTGATGATGACATCTATTTAACCCTCACCTGAGGTAGCCCTTTTCTCTATGCTTCCTGGAACTTTCAAATCCATAAAGAAAGATGTACAGCAACACTTCCTGGCTGTGGCCAGGGTAGTGATTCCCTGACACTGGAGATCGACAACCATGCCCTCCCTGGGGGATTTGAGCTACTGAGGTGGACCGTATTAGGGACCTGGAACATCTGTTGGCTCAGGAATCTGGCAAGGATGAGCAGTTTTCTCTCACCTGGACTTCATGGTCCATGTTCCCATACTCTTCGGAGTTTATCTCTTGGGCAGAGGGTGGTCCAGATGACATCACCTAATAGCCTGGCTGGAGTGTTTCTTATCCCCAATATTTCTGCCCCCCCCTCTTTATCTCTATTGCTTCCCTCCTTTGTATATATGCACCTTTAGAAATCCACTGAGCAATCGTCTCGTAACTTTCCCTTGTCCATTTTTTTATAATGTGCAATCCCTGCAACATGCACTCTTATAGAATTACAGTTTTTCAGTGTACGTTATGATGCCTTAATGCGTATTGTCCATATTCAAAATCCTCCTTGCTGACGTAGGTGATCTGTACATTTGTAACTGTCATGTTTTTCTATTTTTCACATATTTACTGACTTTTGATCTGTTTTATGACCATGTTACAGTACCTGTGTGATCATACTTTCCATATGTTCTAGTACATTTGATACCTATTGCTGGTTATACCTGTATACAAGAATGTACTGTTTACTTTTTCAATAAAATAAGATTGAAGTGTTCTAATCCACCTCCACTCTGTCCGAAATGAAAAGAAAAATTTTTGCTTTTAGTTATACTTGGTTATTTTCTATTGGGCATGGTGTTCCATGCTGTGAACCTTCTTGTTACACTGTTGATTCATAATCTGGGAACCACAGTTGGTTGCTCTTATCTCAACTGAAGAGAGAGGAGAGCAGTCATGCCTGACCAACAGCAAGTTCCTCCAGTTTTCAAATACATATTCAGCTGGCTAGAAGAAAATCTATTTACTTATTCTGTTTAGGTTCAAGTTCAACCCGATTAATAATTTTCCCAGAGACTGGGTGTGAGCAAATTAAATAACCCAGAGCTGTTTCTATTCCTTTCTAGAAATGGTGCAGTAAATCTAAAGAAAACAATGCAATCACTGTATGATATGGCTGCATGATGATGATAACATGGATAATGAAAAGCCAGCAACTGATTGAAGAATAAACTATTTTAGCAAATGAAAAGGGGCACTTAAAGAAGTAGAAGTAAAGAGAACCCACCACCCAGAAGGCAGAAATACATGGGTGTCTTTTCTGTGATTTTTTGTTTGTGTACACATGCCTAATAAGACTGGACTGAAAGCATGTTCTCTACTAAAATTAACATTAGATGTGTCCGGGAATTGAAAAAATTGGATTGACCAGATGCTTCTTTTAATTGCAAAGGTGTGCTTACGTTTGAAGTATAGTGATATTTTCACCTGCTGCTCTAATAATACTACATGAATCATCAATTAGGGAAATATGTTGTGAGGTTTCCAAGTAATAATAGCCTTTGGCAAATACACCATCGTTCAAATAAAAGTGCACTTCAAGTCAACTCTATTTCAGAAAAGGTAATGGAATTCCTGAAATACTTTAACTGTAGAAGATGCTGCTTCAGGATCCTACAGAACTCGTATAGTGCACAACTGATCATTAAGAGCAAGATCATAGTTAGACAAAGACACTGATCAGCGGACCCTCCCCTGCAGCAATGATCATTTGACTAGTGCCTTGGGGCCTGTGGAATTAGTAGAGTTAAAATATGACCTGGATAGCAACTGTATTTTATTGCTTTTAAAAGTTTCCCAAGGTTTCTATTTAATACATTGAGTATCTTGCAACATTAGATGTAGAAGTACTGGCTGACAGTCACATCCTCACTGCTAAACCTCAGATTCCTCTTAGTGTGAAATGTAATTAAATAGATAGCAATTTTCATTTCTGCTGAATTTTAACAGAAGCAATGAGCGTTATTTGATATTGGGCCTATATTCCGAAAACTTTTTTTCTTCACTATTATAATAGTCTCAAATAGGATGTAAAGAGTATGTGGCCAAAATGCAAAAAAAAAAAAAAACTTCAGCCAGTTCTTTACTCCTTTGGCAACTGTGTTGTAGCTGGGTCACCCAACACACTTATGCATCGGGCAACATATAAAATAAGGGGTTACAACCTTTAATCTATGGAAAGAAAAAAACCCACCCCGTTATATCCTCTCCTTATATATGATATAAATGACAATTAATCAAGGAACTCAATGAAAGAAAAAGCAAATTCAATTTAATTATTACATAAGAAAATAAAGGTTAGTCAGTGGTAAATTCATTTACATTGGGTACTCAGAACCAAAACAGTGAACTTACATTAGACTACAAACACAGAATATACAGTTACAGATAACCACACAGAATAAGGTAAAGAAAAAGATACTTAGCACAGACAGTGGGACCCTGTCCTTCCTAGGCTCATCCGAAAAGAAAGATTGAATTTTCTGGGCTCTCTTTTATACACCCCCTCTGCCCTAATCCCACCCATAACTCCATGCACCCCTCTGGCGCCTTCCCATTGGTCTAGAGTGGTAGTGACCCCTAATTGGCTGGATTTGAGGCTGATAGGGCTTCTAGGCTCAGCAAAGGGTACCATGTTCCCATGTTTACATAACACTTCCCAAATTAACATGTTAAGGATCTGCCTGAGTTGGAGACATGATGTCTGAATTCCTCTCTCAAAGACAATAGGTAACTTCATTACTATGTTAATAAGAATACTACAAACTGTATTGAAGATGAAGACCACCCTCATTATTATGCATGAGTTTTGAAGATACCAGGAAATCCTTTTGTACTATTGAGCCGTCTTGTAGACCGCAAACTAGGCCTATTTCTCATAAAAACATAGACAGGAGATACATAAAGTACAGATGTTTCATCTAAAATATATAGATTTCACTGGGCATGGTATATACAGAACTCTCTATCTTGGGGGATAAATTCTGAACTGAAAGAGACCAAACACGGGGTATCTTGGAGCACCTTGATACAAATATGGATTTCCATCGTCCTAATAAGGATCTGACCAGAATGTACATCACTTCACCAAAATATCAAAATATTTCCACATCAACTGGTCATGTCATTTCTGCGGAGGCATTGACTGTGTGATCTCTGTCAAGGGGAGGATCATTTTTCAGGGAATGGTAGTATAGCCAGGTGCTTGGGTAGAGACAGAGAGCAATTTTGGACAGTGTACTGCAGTGCTTTCTGTGTTTCCACTGAACTTCAGGCTGAATGGGTTAACACTACCAGGCCTCCATCAACAGGGGGGAGGTAACAAGCAGAAGGAGCTCAACAGGCTTGCAGTTTTGGAAGCAGTGAATCATGGGAGATAAAGTTTTGGAAAGCAACTTTACTATGGCAGTCTATGGACCATTGGACTGAAATTCCCAATGCGACCTGGGTATACGGGAAGAGAGCGATGTATTTTTGCTGCTCCTGTGTGCACATCAATCTGCTACAAGTCTGCAGCCCCATACTGAGGACAGGAGTCACTCCAGGCAGATCCAGAAGTGAGCAGATAGCCGAACGGTAAGACCCCTGTTGCTGTACTGCTTGGACTGGTGCCCAGAAAATGCTGCCAATAACCTGTTGCTGTTAGCAGAGACTGAGCACATAGAGACTTGCCATCTAACTAGCAGCGTTATTCACTGCATGCAGACTTTACTGGGACTGTACTTATTTGCACCACCATAACAACTGGGCCCCAATGCTAGCCAGCTGAAGAACCAGGGCTAAAGACTGCTCATTCAGATAGCTGCCTCACAAAAACTTTGCCTATTGTCCATAGTTACATCTTTAGGGAATCTTAACTTTCATCACTGCCATTCATATGAAGTGCACTCTAAAGTGGATATAGCCTACTGTTTACGGAGGAGTTATTGCAGTATTGATGATCGTTGCTGTTACAATTTTCTAATGCCATTACTTATTTTGTGGATAACCAGGTGTACTCTGATTTAGCTGCATAGAACTCCATTCTATGCTGCTATAGCCTAGTGGATGTACTGTCTAAGTAACTGTAATTGACCCAATCCTAAACGTACTAATTTATGTGCATACTGCTATTTACTGCAACCCGAGACAATATATTATATTAATTTACCACTAACTAATCTGATATTGGCTTTTTGGTACTGAACCTTAGTTGTTGTGCAGAGTATCTATATTTGTGCACCCAGTAGCAGTGCAGTATCCATTTTCTTAACCTGGTGTGTCAATGGGGCTGAATAGAGAAACCATTCTACCAAGCGGCTCCTGTGGGGCTAGCACTACACAAGTAATTGACCTTTGTGACTGATCCCCAATGTACTGTACATTATTCAAGGCTTTCAGCACCATAATCTTACATTTTACTTGTTTGGTGTTCAATAATCTCAGATTGTTGCCTCAATTTTAATGTTCTACTTTTTATAATTAACTACATTTTTAAAGTGTTCCCATCTTATCCATTTTGTCTGGGGCATAGCCCACTAAGGTCTTATTCACACTAGTTCAATTTCTGATGGAACTTGCGTTACACAGAATTTCATGACAATGGACATCGCATTGTTTTCAATGGTGGCCACGGGCCATTCACATCAATGCAGCACTAGTGTGATGAGAGTCTGGGTAAGGGTCCTTTGCATAGGCGTTCGCAGGGGATTAGCCAGGTGTGGGCACACCCTAATCACTCTGAGCATTGCCAATTCCCCCTGCTGCCCGGACTTCCTCTTGTGATGCCCCCCCACCCCACTCCAGTGCTGCTAGGTTCCCTTCTTTCTTCTCCTCTCCCCCCGGCTGCTGCAGGGGATGTTTCAGGATGCAGAGTGGGGGAAGGGGCTAATCATATCATTTACCGGCCCCTTCCTTTTCTACATGAACATACTCACTTACTGTGTTTAATCCTAACTGAAGCATAGTAACCTGTGTCTGTGAATGAACAGGAAGCCGCTCAGCACAGAGAACTTACCATTCATGCCCTGTCCCGTGCAGCTGAGGGTGCAGAGAAAGGCATGTGTGTTTGAGATTTGGAGTGCACACCCTAATGCAATAGCCTGCACACACCTATGGTCCTTTGTTACATTGGTGTGATGCAGTGTGGTTTGGTGTCCCATTGACTTGAATGGAAACATATCAAAAATGCATGCACATTTTTGTGTTTTTTTGTTGAGTAGTAGTAGTAGTTCCACAACCACAAAAAGTACGTCCAAAAATTCTCAGCTCTAAAATCGCATTGCAATTGCATTGCACGGAATCGGCACTGCATAATTGCACCCCAAATTGTATTAAAAACTCATTGAACTAATGTGAACCAGGCCTAAATCTGAATCTGTGAAATATGAAATGGTTGACGACATTGTAACAAAGCACAGTTCTTAACTACAATGTATCTTCTGTGATCTCTTGTTTCTGATTTTGAAACAAATGACTCATCCTGTGTGACATGGTAGTGAACTTTGTGACATGATGCTGGAAAAGCAGTTTACACAGGACTGTTAAACAGCACTGAAAGTTGTGAAATTCTGACTGAAGTCTGATCAAAATTACTGCTCACCATGTCCATGACCACATTGCAATTCATTAGTGTCATTTATAGGGCATATGCTGTATTGCATTTTTTTTGCAAAAAAATGCTCCCTTCACCTTGGGGTCGCAAATTAAGGTAAGAGTCCAATCCACCTGGTGAAGGGAGCACTTTGCACTTTGCACTTTGTTGGTTTGTTTACACATCGTTAGGAAGTATCACAGAAGTTGCACATAAAGATCAATAGATAGTAAATCATCATTCATATGAGGACTGTTGTTTTTTTTCTACACATTGGACTATATCTAACTTTTACTGCATGAATTATTTACACATTGTGTGTACTATAATAATTTAGCACTTAGCACTTTTAAGCACTGTTAATTACGGGGAGAATTAATTCATTTTTATTAATACTAATATTAAGTGTGACAAGTTTTTCCTTTACTTTTATATATTTTTTAATGGCATAGTAATTGTGAACTTTTAATTAGAATCAGCAGTATTTATTCACTTATCCACGTTTGTTATAATTTTAAGCAGGTAGCGCATCCACACTATTTAATCATTACCATTTGTTTGTATGACATACATCTAGTGGAAGCAGCAACCAGGCCGTCCGCTATCACATAGCAGCGCATTACCATCTTCCTTTCCTTTAAAACTTTCTATTCTTACATCAATTTCCTTTTGGCTATTTACACCTGTTCAAGTGATAGGAGGTCCTGAGGAAGCGGGAACCCCATGAAACGCGTCCACCTCATCTCTCACGTTTTGATCAGTAAATGTGCATGCTGGCAGTGAATGATGGCTGTTGGTACTAATATGCAAAAAACAATGTGATTTTATGTACATTTTATTGGTAGAAATAAACTTTGTACTTTTATAACATTTATATACTTGTGTGTGTTCACTGGATGGGTATTTAAAGTCCTATTGTTTACACTTGTGTGAATAATATGAGGGGGGACTCTGACTGGGTTCACATTTATTTGAAATTTCTTTGATTTGTTTTTCTGAAGTTTTTTCTGTTGTTCTAAATCAAATCATGCTAATTAAAAAAACTCAAAGTAAAATGTATTCATTTGAAGAACAGGTTCACCTTTTGTAGCATGTGACATGTTACACCCGTAATCAGGGTGTAACATGTTACTGTTGCAGCAGCCCCCACAACCCCCCTGATCCGCTGTTGTGACTGCGAGCAGGGGATCTTCTCACTGCACCCACTGTCACAATTTTCACAAGAATGCTTCTGTGTGGAGCTCCGCCCACCTTGCCACATAACTTATTCTAAAATTACACAAATAAATCTCTTGCTCTGTGTAGTGTGCATCTATGCGACTGTGAGGTCTCTGCTTTGACACCCGATAATGAGTAATGCACTTCTCGCTGCCCTCCACAGACTGGGGAATCTGAAGCACTAGGACATGAAAAGAAACAGAAGGCACGTGGACCTAGCGCATTATCCTCAACCAAATGTATTTATTTGAATAAAAGGTAAGTATCATACTCACAAACATAGGCTTGATAAAAACATGTCTAAAATGGTCCTCCACATTAGTCCGTGAAGATGTCCACACCATATAGGACTACCTCTGTGGAGACATAGGCTGACTAACGTGTTTCAAGAAATCCCTCTTCCTCAGAGCTTAACAGGCATGTCCATCTTGCCTGCCTTTATGTGCTTTACTGAAATGATGGTGCCAGCCCTGGGGGTGTACCTTGCCTGCCCCGTGGGAATCGCCTAACCCCTTTCCTAAAGGTGTGGATAAACACCTATCAATCATAGTACACCACATCAATGTCAATAATCAGGACATGTGCATCATAATACAATCAATTTAGCAATCATCTTGATTCGTTATATGTAGAAGAAATCAAAGGCTTGGCTACTTCACACAATAAGTGCATGGATCACAAAAAAAACACACACACTGAGCCAACACTCATCAAATACTTGTTAAATTCAAGCCACAATACAGTTAAATAAAAATGAATAAAATTCATAAAATAGTTATATATCATATATATTGCACATATATTGCACATGGTAAGAGATGATGAAAAAATAAGGGAACGAGAGAGTATAAAAGAGAAAATACACAAGAGAAAGTATAAGGGATAATTATACCTGTTTGCTGTTGTGAAACTGTGATGATATCCTGCCCAAACTATAGTAATCACCATTTGTCTCCCACTCACCACTCCTGATTAGGGATGGGCCAAACACCCCCCAGTTCGGTTCACACCAGAACTTGCGAACAGGCAAAAAAATTGTGCGAACACGTGAACCCTATTAAAGTCAATGCAACTAGTATGTGGCGCAACATCCAGAGTGAACGGTCCTAAAATGTAGCCTAGGGGAAAAGGAACATCACGGTCTGTGTAACTAAAAAATACATATATAAAAAACACGTATATTTTTGTAAAGAATAAAAATGTATTAAAAATAGTCCATATGAAATTAGTCCATCTAGAATAAGTCCATCTGGGAATATTCCATGTGGAGACCATCCATATAATGGGTATATGAAGGAGGGAAAAAATAGTCAATAAGGTGTAACACCAGAAGCTGCCATCCACATTGAGCTTAACCCCAGCTCACAGATAATCTAAGAAAAACAGAAGAGGCTAGGCGCTTCTAAGTGTAATATGTCTGTATAACTTTATTAAAAAAAAGTAAAAACACTCACAAAATGAATGTGTACACAGCATATCCAACATCCGATGGAATGGGGGTGAAACGGACACCAGTCCCGTCCGGCCGTGCGATCTTTCACAAGCGATCGTTCGTCCAGGCAACGCTGTGTGATGACAAACCAGCTTGCGGCGTGCAGGTCCAAAAGGAGGATTGGAACACAAACAACCAGACGCAGGGGAGATGGCGTCACAATGATGCAACGCGTTTCATTGGCTGGCAGGCTCCAATGGTCCGGGAGGCTGCGCCACTTCGTCAGGCAGTGGGAACGGATGTGAAGGGTGACGCTATACACCAATTATATATACATGGATGTGATTAGAACCCGGGAAGGGGTGGGAAGAGGAGGGGCCGGAAGGTAGGAGGAAGGGAAAAACAAAGCTATAAATGATAAATGCATCTAAAAACATCTATTTAAATGTGTGCAAAGAAGCCTGTAAATAACCTCTCAAGACTTCATGGTGACATATAAAAATAAATGTATAAAAAATAAAAATAGAAATTAATCGATAATAGATAATAAATCATGAGATAAGAATAAGTTAATAACATGGAGCTAATTATATGATGATTCTTAGGATACATAAAAGGAAGAGGATGGGGAACAATATCACCCAAAGAAGCATATGGAGACCTAAAACCTCGCATCTACCTTGGAGATATAATTCTATGGTTCCACCCATACAGAAAATCAATGTTGAAGAATGATGGTGAAAAAATTATGTATGTACTCATGCGTCCTAGTACGCACCAAAGCCGACACACATGTACATACGGTGGAATTGACGCGTGAACATATGTGGACACACCTGCATACACACATACACGCCTGTGGATGGCCAAAAAGACATATGTGCCTATGTTAATCATGGCGCGTAAATGCGCTGAAAATATAAACAGTTCATGCGTGTACATATGCATGCATAGAGACTGAAACCTGCACTTTTCTACAGGCCAACATCATAGTATGGTGGAGAATTCAATGCATTCGTTGAGGCCTCCTGGCGACAAAGCGTCAAGAGTATATATATCCAGAATGTCTCCCTGGCGCACAATTTCTTGAATCGCTCGGCCACAGGGAGAGTCCTGGATATCTGCTCAATGACCCAAACTGATAGGCCAGAAGTGGATTTTTGATGGACCTCCAAAAAGTGCCTCGGCAAACTATGGTGGTCCTTTCCCCCTTCAATGGCCCTCCTATGTTGACCAAACTGGCATCTTAATGCACGCATGATACGGCCTACATAAATTAGTCCACAGGGGCATGATAAACTGTGGACAAAAAAATCAGACAAGCAATTGTAAAATTTGGATAGTTGGTACGTTTTACCTTTTGTGCAAAAGGATTTCTGTTTATGTGTAACAAACGCACAAGCTTTGCACAGTGCTTTACGGCATTAATACATGCCGATGGGTGGAACCAAGGTCAGCTGAGGTGCCTTGGGGATGGTGGTTTTGAGTTTACTTGGAGCTACTTTACTTCTCAGGTTGGGAGCTCGACGATAGGTCCCCTTTGGTCGAGGTGGAAGTGCATGTTTTAGATGGGGATCCTGTAATAGTATATCCCAATGACGATTCAGCACCCCTTCCATTTTTCGATGCTGGTCATGGAATGTGGTGATGAATCTCATAGATTGGGTACTCTCATGAACAGGCTTTCTGGGGGGGGGGGGGTTTCCTTTACAATAGAATTCGAAGGCTTCATTAATTAGGGCTTTGGGGTACTTTTTCTCCCTAAATTTTTTCTTTAGTACACTCCCCTCTCTCTCATAGTCTCCGTCCAGGGTACAATTTTGTCGGATCCTACAAAATTGACCCTTTGGAATATTCTGGAGCCAATGACAGAAATTACAGCTATCGAAATGAAGGAAAGAGTTACCAGCTGTAGGTTTGGTATGATTTCGAGCAATGATCTTATGTTCCACGTGGCTCAATTCTAGGTCTAGAAATACCAAGGTGTCCGGGTCAGTAACATGGGTAAATGAAAGACCATAAGGATTACTATTACAGTAATCAACAAAGCTGGACATAAGATCTGTGGGGCCATCCCAGTTCACCACAATGTCATCGATATATCTACCGAAGAAGACAATGTGGGCTCCTTCAAACACAAAATAGTTGTGTGTCAGACTGAATTTTGCAGCTTCTATAATGAAATCAGCTTGCCTGGGATTGATCATGGGATCAGTGGATAAGAAATGATTCAAGGCTGATAACCCAAATGAATGTGGAATGGAGGTGTAGAGTGAGCAAACGTCAAGTGAAAGCCACACATATGTGGGCTCCCACTTGTAAGGAGAAAGAAGCTCAAGAAGATGTGTGCCATCTTTAATGAAGGTGGGTAGTGATTGGACTAAAGGCTGTAAATAGTGATCTTTGTATTGACTAAGACCTGTAGTCACGCTATCCATAGCGGCCACTATTGGTCTGCCCGGTGGGGACTCTAGGCTCTTATGCACTTTGTGAAGATGATAAAAATATGGTATGGAATAGTAGTCCCTCAATAGAAATCAAGCTTCAGTTTTAGCAAGGACATTGTTGTCCAATCCAGTTTGAACAACAAGGCCGGCTTCTGCGGCAAACAGGGAAGTAGGATCCTTGTCCAATTTGGTATAAGTGTTGGTGTCAGAAAGCAGTCTGAGGGCTTCAGCCACATAATCGACTCTATTCTGTACAACAACACCTCCATGCATAAACAAAAAACACACAACAAAATAAAATCTTTACATCAATTATTTAATAGATCTTCTGGCACCAGCCATGATATGTCTAATTGCAACAGCTCAGAGATTCAGGTTACTTCCACTAGGGAGGATGTTCACAATACCATTACTCATGGGGCTAATGCATCTTCACACAAATCGACAGCTACACTGTCACATCCAGCCCCCTCACCTAAGTCTGTTTCGCTTCCATCTCCTGTTTTCACTATGACATTTGGTGACATTGTACCTCCTGTTCCCACATCTCAGGATCCATCTTTTTTAGTGTTCAGTCCTCCTCCAACCATCCCCAAAAAAAGAAAGTTTTCCAGAGAGGTTGTAGAGGAGGACGATCAAAATCTGCCCAAAAACCTTCCAAAATTCCTGAAACTGTGAAGATTTTAAACCTATCATCACATGTCCTTACTCCAGGCGAGACAACGCTTCTTACTCGTGGACTAAATTTTGCTCCTACTAACAAACCCAATCCCTTTCTTTTATTTAAAGACTTAAATACATTTATTCGTAATTTGACCTTGAAAAGTTTTTTTCACATCAAAGAGGAAAAATCCAAAATTAATGGGACACTAGGAAATCAGTTGAATACTGAGATTTCTTCTGCATCCATCTCGGACGGCCAAATAGTTTGATTTTGATGGGGACCTGTTCGATACACTGGAAAGTTCATGTAATGAAGAGGGCACATTGGAGTTATTTACTCAACACTTGGCCACTTCACCCCCGGTAATCAATTCCACCTTTAGGCCCAAATCATTTTTTTCCCCACTCATGCTAAAGGACCCTATGTTGACAGCTTTTATAGGGTAGTGTTTGCTGACCTACAAAAATTATGCACATCTAAGTCCACCCATTGGTCGGGTAGCAACAATCTTTCTAGTACTGAAATTCAGGCCTTAGAAAGTCTTATGAAACAACACAATGTTATCATTAAAACAGCGGATAAGGGTGGAGGTGTTGTACAGAATAGAGTTGATTATGTGGCTGAAGCCCTCAGTCTGCTTTCTGACACCAACACTTATACCAAATTGGACAAGGATCCTACTTCCCTGTTTGCCGCAGAAGCCGGCCTTGTTGTTCAAACTGGATTGGACAACAATGTCCTCACTAAAACTGAAGCTTCATTTCCATTGAGGGATTACTATTCCATACCATATTTTTATCATCTTCCCAAAGTGCATAAGAGCCTAGAATCCCCATCGGGCAGACCAATAGTGGCCGCTATGGATAGCGTGACTACAGGTCTTAGTCAATACAAAGATCACTATTTACAGCCTTTAGTCCAATCACTACCCACCTTCATTAAAGATG
>BLSH010170685.1:2750462-2769391 GCA_018402905.1 Glandirana rugosa
CATCTTTAATGAAGGTGGGTAGTGATTGGACTAAAGGCTGTAAATAGTGATCTTTGTATTGACTAAGACCTGTAGTCACGCTATCCATAGCGGCCACTATTGGTCTGCCCGGTGGGGACTCTAGGCTCTTATGCACTTTGTGAAGATGATAAAAATATGGTATGGAATAGTAGTCCCTCAATAGAAATCAAGCTTCAGTTTTAGCAAGGACATTGTTGTCCAATCCAGTTTGAACAACAAGGCCGGCTTCTGCGGCAAACAGGGAAGTAGGATCCTTGTCCAATTTGGTATAAGTGTTGGTGTCAGAAAGCAGTCTGAGGGCTTCAGCCACATAATCGACTCTATTCTGTACAACAACACCTCCATGCATAAACAAAAAACACACAACAAAATAAAATCTTTACATCAATTATTTAATAGATCTTCTGGCACCAGCCATGATATGTCTAATTGCAACAGCTCAGAGATTCAGGTTACTTCCACTAGGGAGGATGTTCACAATACCATTACTCATGGGGCTAATGCATCTTCACACAAATCGACAGCTACACTGTCACATCCAGCCCCCTCACCTAAGTCTGTTTCGCTTCCATCTCCTGTTTTCACTATGACATTTGGTGACATTGTACCTCCTGTTCCCACATCTCAGGATCCATCTTTTTTAGTGTTCAGTCCTCCTCCAACCATCCCCAAAAAAAGAAAGTTTTCCAGAGAGGTTGTAGAGGAGGACGATCAAAATCTGCCCAAAAACCTTCCAAAATTCCTGAAACTGTGAAGATTTTAAACCTATCATCACATGTCCTTACTCCAGGCGAGACAACGCTTCTTACTCGTGGACTAAATTTTGCTCCTACTAACAAACCCAATCCCTTTCTTTTATTTAAAGACTTAAATACATTTATTCGTAATTTGACCTTGAAAAGTTTTTTTCACATCAAAGAGGAAAAATCCAAAATTAATGGGACACTAGGAAATCAGTTGAATACTGAGATTTCTTCTGCATCCATCTCGGACGGCCAAATAGTTTGATTTTGATGGGGACCTGTTCGATACACTGGAAAGTTCATGTAATGAAGAGGGCACATTGGAGTTATTTACTCAACACTTGGCCACTTCACCCCCGGTAATCAATTCCACCTTTAGGCCCAAATCATTTTTTTCCCCACTCATGCTAAAGGACCCTATGTTGACAGCTTTTATAGGGTAGTGTTTGCTGACCTACAAAAATTATGCACATCTAAGTCCACCCATTGGTCGGGTAGCAACAATCTTTCTAGTACTGAAATTCAGGCCTTAGAAAGTCTTATGAAACAACACAATGTTATCATTAAAACAGCGGATAAGGGTGGAGGTGTTGTACAGAATAGAGTTGATTATGTGGCTGAAGCCCTCAGTCTGCTTTCTGACACCAACACTTATACCAAATTGGACAAGGATCCTACTTCCCTGTTTGCCGCAGAAGCCGGCCTTGTTGTTCAAACTGGATTGGACAACAATGTCCTCACTAAAACTGAAGCTTCATTTCCATTGAGGGATTACTATTCCATACCATATTTTTATCATCTTCCCAAAGTGCATAAGAGCCTAGAATCCCCATCGGGCAGACCAATAGTGGCCGCTATGGATAGCGTGACTACAGGTCTTAGTCAATACAAAGATCACTATTTACAGCCTTTAGTCCAATCACTACCCACCTTCATTAAAGATGGCACACATCTTCTTGAGCTTCTTTCTCCTTACAAGTGGGAGCCCACATATGTGTGGCTTTCGCTTGACGTTTGCTCACTCTACACCTCCATTCCGCATTAATTTGGGTTATCAGCCTTGAATTATTTCTTATCCACTGATCCCATGATCAATCCCAGGCAAGCTGATTTCATTATAGAAGCTGCAAAATTCTGTCTGACACACAACTATTTTGTGTTTGAAGGAGAATTTTACCTACAGACCCAGGGCACAGCCATGGGGGCAAATTTTGCCCCCTCTTATGCCTACTTGGCCATGGGTCTGTGGGAGCATGCCCATATACACACTCAAAATCGCTTCTCAGCCCACATTGTCTTCTTAGGTAGATATATCGATGACATTGTGGTGATCTGGGATGGCCCCACAGATCTTATGTCCAGCTTTGTTGATTACTGTAATAGTAATCCTTATGGTCTTTCATTTACCCACGTTACTGACATGGACACTTTGGTATTTCTAGATCTAGAATTGAGCCACGTGGAACATAAGATTATTGCTCGAAATCATACCAAACCTACAGCTGGTAACTCTTTCCTTCATTTCGATAGCTGTCATTTCTGTCCTTGGCTCCAGAATATTCCAAAGGGTCAATTTTGTAGGATCCGACAAAATTGTACCCTTGAAGGAGACTATGAGAGAGAGGGGGGAGTGTACTAAAGAAAAAATTTAGGGAGAAAAAGTACCCCGAAGCCCTAATTAATGAGGCCTTCGAATTCTATTGTAAAGGAAAACCCCCCAGAAAGCCTGTTCATGAGAATAAGATTCATCACTACATTCCATAACCAGCATCGAAAAATGGAAGGGGTGCTGAATCGTCATTGGGATATACTATTACAGGATCCCCATCTAAAACATGCGCTTCCATCTCAACCAAAGGGGACCTATCGTCGAGCTCCCAACCTGAGAAGTAAAGTAGCTCCAAGTAAACTCAAAACCACCGTCCCCAAGGCACCTCAGCTGAACTTGGTTCCACTCATCGGCATGTATCAATGCCATAAGGCACTGTGCAAAGCTTGTGCATTTGTTACACATAAACAGAAATCCTTTTGCACAAAAAGTAAAATGTACCAACTATCCGAATTTTACAATTGCTCGTCTGATTTTGTTGTCTACGGTTTATCATGCCCCTGTGGACTAATTTATGTAGGCCGTACCAAGCGTGCATTAAGATGCTTGTTTGGTCAACATAGGAGGGCCATTGAAGGGGGAAAGGACCACCATAGTGTGCTGAGGCACTTTTTGGAGGTCCATCAAAAATCCACTTATGGCCTATCAGTTTGGGTCATTGAGCAGATATCCAGGACTCTCCCTGTGGCCGAGCGATTCAAGAAAATGTGCGCCAGGGAGACATTCTGGATATATACTCTTGACATTTTGTCGCCAGGAGGCCTCAACGAATGCATTGAATTCTCCACCATACTATGATGTTGGCCTGCAGAAGAGTGCAGATTTCAGTCTCTATGCATGCATATGTACACGCACGAACTGTTTATATTTTCCGCACATTTACGCGCCATAATTAACATAGGCACATATGTCTTTTTGGCCATCCACAGGCGTGTATGTGTGTATGCAGGTGTGTCCACATGGACATATGTTCATGCGTCAATTCCACCGTATGTACATGTGTGTCGGCTTTGGTGCGTACTAGGACGCATGAGTACATACATAATTTTTTCACCATCATTTTTCACCATTGATTTTCTATATACATTTACTATTTTCTGTATGGGTGGAACCATAGAATTATATCTCCAAGGTAGATGCGAGGTTTTAGGTCTCCATATGCTTCTTTGGGTGATATTGTTTCCCATCCTCTTCCTTCTATGTATCCTAAGAATCATCATACAATTAGCTCCATGTTATTAACCTATTCTTATCTCATGATTTATTATCTATTATCGATTAATTTCTATTTTTATTTTTTATACATTTATTTTTATATGTCACCATGAAGTCTTGAGAGGTTATTTACAGGCTTCTTTGCACACATTTTAATAGATGTTTTTAGATGCATTTATCATTTATAGCTTTGTTTTTCCCTTTCTCCTACCTTCCAGCCCCTCCTCTTCCCGCCCCTTCCCGGGTTCTAATCACAGCCATGTATATATAATTGGTGTATAGTGTCACCCTTCACATCCGTTCCCACTGCCTGACGAAGTGGCGCAGCCTCCCGGACCATTGGAGCCTGCCAGCAGGGGAGGGCTGGCCCAGGGGGCAGGGTGGCACTTGCCCCCCAGGCCACCCTAACTTACATTCAAAATGGCCGATGGCTGCTGCCCGCTCACACATTTTTCTTATTGTGGAGGAAGGAAGTAGGGGCCAGGGGCGCAACCACCAACTAACTGCAGGCAAAGGGGGGGCGCCCAGGACCGGCCCTACCATGGATTCCGCTGGGCCCATTGGGGGGGCGCCGCCAGATTACATAGAGCGGGGATCTCCCGCTTACAAAGTCCTACCTCCTGGACCACCTTCTATAATAGACAGCACACTGGTGATGCCTATCATAGGAGCCAGTCCAGGAATCAGCACTTCATATGACAGCGGCCACGCCAGGTAAGCAGGAGATCCTCCGCTCTGTGTAATCTGGTGACTCTCCTCTCTCTTCATTGCAGGCTGCATTGGATGGGCACTGGTGAGGCTGCATTGATGGGCACTGATCAGGCTGTGCTGATGGCCACTGGTGAGGCTGCATTGATGGGCAATGATCAGGCTGCATTGATGGGCACCGATGAGGCTGCTTTGATAGGCACTGGTGAGGCTGCATTGATGGGCACTGGTGAGGCTGCATTAATGGGCACTGATGGGCACTGATGAGGCTAAGCTGATAGGCACTGATGAGGTTGCATTGATGGGCACTGATCAGGCTGCATTGATGGGCACTGATGATGCTGCACTGATGGGCACTGGTGAGGCTGCACTGGTGGGCACTGGTGAAGCTGTATTGATGGGCACTGATGAGCTACATTGATGCATTATGTTTGTTAAACCTGCTTTGTTGCTATTAAATTATGTTACCACATTGTATCATATTTGTCTTGCTTCATAACATCAATATCCATTCTAAAACCAGGTGGGTATGGATGGTGAGCTGATTTGGTGGTTCAGTGGGCCACTTGACTGGACTTGCCCCCCAGGCCTAAGGCTGCCAGCCCTCCCCTGCCTGCCAGCCAGCGTGTCGCATCATTGTGACGCCATCTCCCCTGCACCTGGTTGTTTGCGTTCCAATCCTCCTTTTGGACCTGCACTCCGCAAGCCGGCTTTTCATCACACGGCGTTGCCTGGACGAACGATCGCTTGTGAAAGATCGCACAGCTGGACGGGACTGGCGTCCGTTTCACCCCATTCCATCGGATGTTGGATATGCTGTGTACACATTCATTTTGTGAGTGTTTTTACTTCTTTTTAATAAAGTTATACAGCCATATTACACTTAGAAGTGCCTCCCCTCTTCTGTTTTTCTATTAAAGTCAATGGGACATGAACATGAAAAATCAAAAGTGCTAATTTTAAAGGCTTACATGCAAGTTATTGCCATAAAAAGTGTATGGGGACCTGGGTCCGGCCCTAGGGGACATGTATCAATGCAAAAAAAAGTTTTTAAATCGACTGTTTTTTCAGGATTTTAGTAATAATTCAAGTGAAAAAATAAAAATGAAATATTCCTTTAACCACTTCAATACCAGGCACTTACCCCCTTCCCGCCCAGACCAATTTTCAGCTTTCATCGCTATCACATTTTGAATGACAATTGCGTGGTCGTGTGACGGTGTACCCAAACAAAAATTTTATGATTTGGTGATATTTGATCACCTCTGCAGTTTTTATTTTTTTGCGCTATAAACAAAAAAAGGCTGACAATTTTGAAAAAATGTTTTTGTTTTTTTTCCGTCACAAAACGTTGTAAATTAGAACACTTTCTCCTTCACTGATGGCACTGATGAGGCTGCACTGACGGGCACTAATGAGGCAGTACTGATTGGCACTGATGAGACGGCACTGATGAGGTGGCACTGATGATGAGGCACTTATATGCAGCACTGATGGGCACTGATAGGCGGCACTGATAAACATCACTGACGGGCACTGATAGGTTGCATTGATATGCAGCACGGATGGGTACTTATGGGTGGCACTGATGGGTGGCACTGATGGGCACTGATAGGCAGCAGTGATATGGAGGCATTGGCAGGCATCAGAGATGGGCACAGTGCCATCCCTATTGCACATTGTGTGCCCCTTACCTGGTGGTCTTCGGTGGGCTCCCTGGTGGTCTTGGGTGGGCTCCCTGGTGGTCCTTGGTGGGCTCCCTGGTGGTCCTTGGCTAGCTTCCCTGGTGGTCCCTGGGGGGGCTTCCCGTATGGGCTCCCTGGTGGTCCTGGGTGGCGATCCTAGGGGGGCGCTGCACTAATAAACAATCAGGAGAACAGCCAGGAGAGCCATCGGCTCTCATCTATTCACGTCTGCAGACGTGAGTACAGGAAAAGCCGATACATGGCTCTTCCTGTTTACACTGTGATCAGCCGTGATTCATCACGGCAGATCACACTGTAAAAAGCCTCTGACAGAAGCTCTTTACCTAGATCGGAGATGCAGTGTGTCCGACTGACACACCACACCACCGATCGTCGTGCTGCGTGCGCCGGCTTGTTATCCTGCTGGACGTCATATAACACCCAGTCAGGATAATTCAACCACTTCCCGGCCTTCATTCTGCATACGGAGGTAGGGAAGTGGTTAAATATCGTGCCTAGTGGTCCCCTTAGTATGCCTGTAAAGTGACAAATCTGTGTGATATTTAGAACAGTGCCAGAGCAAAATTACTCTTGTAAAGGAAAAATTGTCATTTAAAATCGCTCATGCAAAATTTAATAAAAAATTGAGTTTGGGGCCCCCCCAAATTCCAAACCAGGCCCTTCAGGTCTGGTATGGATTTTAAGGGGAACCACGTGCCAAATTAAAAAAAAAAATGGTGTGGGGGTCCCCCCAAAATCCATGCCAGACCCTTATCCGAGCACGCAGCCTGGCAGGGCGGGGGGGGGGGGGGAGTGAGCAAGCGCTCATCCTCCGAACCATACTAGGCTACATGCCCTCAACATGGGGAGGGTGCTTTGGGGTCCCCCCAAAGCACCTTGTCCCCATGTTGATGGGGAGAGGGTCCTCTTCCCCACAACCCTGGCCGGTGGTTGTGGGGGTCTGCTGGTGGGGGATTATTGGAATCTGGAAGCCCCCCTTTAATAAGGGGGTCCCCAGATCCCTACCCCCCTATGTGAATGAGTATGGGTTACATTGTACCCCTACCCATTTACCAAAAAAAACAGTACACAGTTTTTGAAAAGTCCTTTATTAAAAATATCTTCTTCTTTCTTCCTCCGATCTTCCTCCATCTTCTTCCCTGCTTCTTATTCTGGTCTTCTGCTTCCTCTTTCTGTCTTCGTCCACTTCTTCCTTCCTTTCGTTGTCTTCTTTTTTCGCCCGCTGCTGTGCCATCCAGAGGCGACTTCCAGAAGGGATGGTCTTGAGTGTGACAGTTATTTTATAGGTAAGGGCAGGGCCAACCGGTGATGTAAACGGGTGACCCCGCCCCTCTGACATCACATGACGTCAGAAGGGGACGGGGTCACTCGGTTACGTCACTGGGTAGCCCCGCCGTTGCCTATAAAATAACTGTCAAACTGAAGACAGCCCATTCTGGGAGTCGTCCCTGGTCTGCAGTGGGAGCGGCGGCGGAGGAAGAAGAAGAAGACGACGAGAGGAAGGAAGAAGTGGAGGAAGACCAAAAGAAGAAGGAGAAAACCAGAAGAAGTGGGAAAGGAGAAGATCGAGGAAGACCCAGGGAGGAAAGAAGAAGAAGCGTGGGAAGAAGACATTTTTTTTTCCAAAATATTTTATTGAGACAATGTTAAGAAGATACATACATGTCAAAATAAGGTACCTTACACGTTAGTTTTCGTCTTTACAGAAAAGAGGCATACATGACTACTAAAAGGGTAGAAAGTTACAACTTAATATTAAACATTATATAACAATTGTTCGTCTTATGAATCATCATAGATTGACCTTGTTGTTTTAGGTGGTTCAGTATCTTGATGTTTGTTTCTTGTGGTGAAAGAATACCAGAGGGATAGTCCGTTTCTTTGTGGTTTGAGGTGCCCGGACCCATTCGGGCCTCCCCATGGCGCCTCCAGACCGCCCGACCACCCCAATTTGGGACTGGAAGCCGGGCGGGGGCGCCAGGGAGGGGCCCGCCGGGGCGTTCCAGGAGACCCCTTTGGGCATTGTTGATAATATTCTTGTTGGGAATAAACATCGTTCATGAGATTATTAATCTCTAGGGGAGACAGTGTGACGTTAGGTCATGTAGGGAAGAAGGCATTTTTAATTATGTACTTGTCCCAAACTGCCGACTGTTTTTTGTAACACTACACTCCTTTTTTGGTGAATGTGTAGGGGTACAATGTACCCCATACTCATTCACATTGGGCGGCCAGGATCTTGGGACCCCCTAGTTCCAGATTCTGATAAGCCCCCGCCCGCAGACCTCGACAACCACCTGCCAGGGTTGGCGGGAAGAAGCCTTTGTCCCCATCAACATGGGGACAAGGTGCTTTGGGGGGACCCAAAAGCATTCTTCCCATGTTGAGGGCATGTGGCCTGGTATGGTTCAGGGGGATGGGCGCTTGCTCGCCCCCATGCAGACCTACCAGGTTGCATGCTCGGATAAGGTCCTGGTTTGGATTTTGGGGGGACCCCCATGCAGTTTTTTTTAATTTTGGCACAGGGTCCCCCTTAGCCACTTCAATACACTGTGTTATGTATACTACACGTGGCCTTGGGTGTTGGTGGTGGCAGAACACTGTAACCGCTCACAATTACTCTTGTTGGGCGCAGGAACGGGCTCTGCTATAGTAATTTATTTTAAAAATTGTAATGACATGCCCCAGGCAAACAGGTGCAGAAAAATTGGGCCTTGGGTGTTGGTGGTTCCGTAAACCCAAAATGTTGTTGGAAGCTACCATAATCAGGATTCAGGAGTAATAGGATAGGCAGCATAGGCAGTCTTCAAGGGATCCCAGATCCCTAGCAAATTTAATCAGTTGCATCAGCATCAGGGGCTTGATAGCTGCTGATCCAGGACTGAGTAATTTTTATAAATGTGAGCCTATCAAGGGAGTCTGTGGACAGGCGCACACTTTGATCCATTACAAACCCTCCAGCAGCACTGAATGTCAGTTCAGAAAGCACACTGGATGCAGGACAGGCCAGTAGCTCGATTGCATATTGAGCAAGTTCTGGCCAGTGGTCCATCCTCAAGACCCAGTAACTGCTCAGTTGGAAAGGTCTCCAAGTCTGCTCTTGCCCATAGATATTCCTGCACCATATAATGCAGACGCTGACAATGGTTGATTGAACCTATCAGCCCTGGGCGCTGAGGACTGAACAATTGTTTAAAGGCATCGGTCAGCTGGACACCTTCTCCACCTCTCTTTCTCTGACCAAGGGAAGCCTCAGAAACACGTTGTCCAGCACCAGGCAATGGTAACCTCCCAGGGTCTGAAAAGATGTTGCACGACTTTACTTCAAGGTATCCTGAAGATGTTTAATCCTCTGCTCCCTCTGCGAAGGCAGGATGAGCTCTTCAACTTTACCCTTGTAACGTGGATCAAGAAGGGTTGCCAGCCAGTAATGATCCCTCTCCTTGATACCACAAACCCTCGGGACTTTTGGCAGGCTTTACGGAATCAGGGAGGCCATGCAGCATAAGTTTGAGGAGGCATGAGAGTCCTCTGGGTCACTGAGGATGACATTGTCAGGAACTACCTCTTCCCAGGCACGTACAACTCCTTGGATTTCTGGGGATTGAAAACCATCTCTTGAAGGCTGCTGCATGTTATCCTCTACATCCATGCTGACACAATCCTCCCCCTCCTCTTCTTCTTGTGTGTTATGCTATCTGCATAAAGGGGACCTTGAGAGGAAAGGAAGTCCTTCTCTTCCTCCTGCTGTTCTGCCTCAAGTGCCCTGTCCATGATTCCACGAAGCGTGTGCTCCAGGAAGAAGTCTAGAGGGACAGTGTCACTGATGCATGAATTGTCACTGCTCACCATCCTTGTGTCCTCTCAAATGGTGACATGACAGTTCATGCATCCTTGATCAGTAACCTCTGGTGTGGAAAAAAGAAGCCAAGCTCCCCTGAGCCTGTCCTGGTGCCATACGACCACAGGTACTCATTGATGGCCCTCTGCTGCGTGTGCAATGTTGAGGTCCACCTGGTGGGCATCTCAGAAATGAGGCGGTTGGTGGGAAGGTTGAATTCCCGCAGAATGTCAGTCAGCTGAGCACTGGCATTGTATGACCGCCGGAAATTACCACAGACTTGTAGGGGTACCTGGTCAAGAAACGCTGCACCACCAAATTCAAGACGTGTGCCAAGCATGTGTCAAGTGTCCCTGTCGGAGGGCAGAGAGAAGGTTAGTGCCATTTTTGCATACAACCATTCCTGGCTCAAGCTGCCATGGTGTCAACCACATCTGAGCCTGCCCCCCGCCGAGCTGACAGAATCTCTGCCACTGTGTGGCTCTTGTCCCCTAGACAGACCAACTGAAGCACCGCATGGCATCTTTTAGCCTGACTGCTTGCGTAGCCCCTTGAACGCTTAGGGAGCACTGCTGGTTCAGAGGACACTTCTGCAGAAGTGGCCACAGAGGAAGAAGAATAGGAGGAGGTGGAGGAAACAGATGTGGCAGAATCACCACCATTTTTTTGGAGGCCTGGTGGCGGAACTAGCTCCAACACTGAACCCTGTCCTGCATCCTTCCCAGGTGCCAGCAGAGTTACCCAGTGCGCCGTGAAGGAAAGGTAATGTCCCTAATCATGCCTGCTGGGCCATGAGTCAGTGGTAACATGAACCTTGTAGCTGACCGCCCTATCCAAGGAGGACAAAACATTGCCTTCCACGTGACGGTATGGAATGGCCTTATATGAAAAGAAATTTCTTTTGGGAACCTGCCACTGTGGTACACCACATTCCACAAATTCATGAAAGGGGGCAGAGTCTACCATCTGAAAAGGCAGCAGTTGTAGTGCTAGCAATTTGGCCAAGCTAGCATTTAGACGCTGAGCGTGTGGATGGCTGGGACAGTATTTTTTTATGGTTCAGCAACTGTGGTAGGGACATTTGCCTGCTGAAATCAACTGGTGGTGTACTGCTAGCAGATTGGCTGCAAGTGCTTATGGCACCCACAGTGCCAGATTAAGAGCATCATGGGCCTGGTGCTGAGGATTTTGGTAGGCCTTTCATGCTCCCAACATTGTGGGAAGAGTTTGGGGTGCCCCTTCCTGTTCCAACATGGCTGCGCACCAGTGCACAAAGCAAGGTCCATAAAGACATGGAGGAACGCATTTGGGGATGAGGAGCTTAACTGGCCTGCACAGAGTCCTGACCTCAACCCAACAGAACACCTTTTGGCTGAATTAGAGCGGAGACTGCGAGCCAGGCCTTCTCATTCACATCAGTGCCTGACCTCACAAATGTGCTTCTGGAAGAATGGTCAAACATTCCCTTAGACACACTCATAAACCTTGTGGACAGCCTTCCCAGAAGAGTTGAAGCTGTTACAGCTGTAAAGGATGGGGCAACTCAATATTGAACCCTACGGACTAAGACTGGGATGCCATTAACGTTCATGTGTGTGTAAAGGCAGATGTCCCAATACTTTTGCCTAGCTAGTGTATCTGCCAAGATTTGCAATGTGCGTGTAAAGGCAGACGTCCCAATACTATTGCCTAGTAAGTGTATCTGCTAAGATTTAACAAGAGCTATGTTTAACAAGATAGAGAGAACAAGCAACATCTCTACATGAAGTGACATGTTCGGGATTCAAACTCAGGACCTGATCAATGGTAGGCAGAATTTCTATCTTGTGAGCCACAGGGCTGCTGCATGTGGAGTCTCCTACACATAAATACACAGATACTGCATTTCTTGGAATATATAGGAATTACATTAGTCAGGAGTTTCTCTTCTTGGTTTATTCTGTGATATTTGGTGTTGCTTGCTGTGTGAGTGCCAAATAGTAATGTTATCCTTAGATTTTTGGGAATTACATTTTTATTTCTGATGTTGGTACACATATCACATTTTTTGGGCTCAAATTAAAGTGGTTGTTAGCTCTGGGCAACCACGTTAACCTACAGGTAAGCCTATGATAAGGCTTACATGTAGGTTCCCTGTATATCTCCCAAACCTGCACAGTTTAGGAGATATATACAGTGTACTTGCATGTGCTGACATCATCGGCACATGCGCAGTGAAGAAACGGCCTCCGTGCTGTTTCTTGACTGGGATCGTGCCGCGATTGGTGGCTCCCATTCGCAGGAATGACGTCACACGGCTCCGCCCTGTCACAGAGCCAGAGATCGCGGCCCCGGAAGGAATAGGGGTGAAGATGGATGCTTCCTGGAGTGGGGACAGCGCGGGCTTCCAGTGCAGGTAAGTGACACATAATAGACTAGTATGCGATGCAGGGTAACAAAGAGGAACTAAAAACTTATCAGGGTTTACTATCTCTTTAAGATCATTTGGAAAGAATAAAACAAATGGGACTAATTTTAAATTTCTATAAGCAATGGCATTGTTTTTGGTTTGTAAAGACACCTGGGCGAGTTTGTAAGGAAATATTTTTGTGAGATAGATATCAATAAGTGAAAGTGACAGAGAAAAAATATTTTACCAAAGCATGAAAAGATTACACATTCTACCATTCTTAAAACTAAAATTGATTATCAAAAATTGCAACATTGTTGCAAGAACCATTTCTTTTAGAGAAAGATACACTTCATCTCAACATGAAAAGGATTTCTTTAGGGAAGTTACAATTGTATTAGAATGAATGGCTGAAAATTGCACTGGGCTGCATTGCTCCAACTTTTACTCCCAAAACACTCTCACAGCTCTCATTTTGGTATTTACTATAGTGCCCTGTAATAACTCCATGGAAGCAACATTTAAAGCAGTTTCAGGTCTGAGCATGCTCAGTTGTGCTCAGCTGTGCTCTGCACTTAGGAGTAAAGAGATGGGGAATTTATCTCTTCTCAGCTATGGAACTCCAGTGGATAAGCTGCAGTCAAGACTCTCGGCCAGTGCTGAGCCTAAGAAGGATTGTTTTTAAATGTTATCACACTATTGTGGTCCTCTTATCTTTGCCCTAACATAACAGATTGACTGTATATTCAGGGGTTGTGAGCTGAGGACTTCCACCACAAGGGCTGAGTGGGAGCCTGATATCCACACAAGCGTTCCCAGACCCCTCGTAATAGGGGGTCCTGGGGCTCTGTAAGGGCACGTTTCATTTGGTAGAGGATCTTATCACAAGAACATTGGTGTGGTGGAGGTCTGTTTAACCACTTGCCGAGCGCCCGCCGCAGCGTGAAGGTGGCAAGGTGGCTCGTTATCGCGAAACGCCATCACAGGACAGCGGCCGCGATAACTAGCATTGTGAGGCTGTATGATATTACCATATACAAGAATATATTTAAATAAAGACTCATCTATTTTGAGCAGAGCCATACCCACCATAATGTACATATATTACTGTATATATAGTCTACCCTGAATGCAGAGTATATATATATATATATATATATATATATACACACACTAGGCTGTATATATATTAATACACCGCCTGAAGTGAATTACATACTGTACACTGCCGAATGCACTGTCTATATATTGTCTACACTGAATGCAGAGTATATATATATATATATATACAGAGGCGTAACTAGAACCTTCAGGGCCCCGGTGCAAGAAATTATGAAGGGCCCCCCGACCCCTGGCCAGGGCCCTTCCCTCTTACCACTGATCCTGGGGCCCTTTACTCCTATTGTGGGTACCTTTATTACGGTACTGCAGTGGGGCCCTTTCACAAGTTCTGCAGCAGGCCCCAGGGGGACCAGGGAAGCACACGGATAGAGGAAAATGGAGGAGATTGGGTCCTCTAAATGCCACCCCCCGCCATCCCTCCTATTCAGGTGTACAAGGGAGGCACATGGGCCCCCTGGACCATGGGGCCCGGTTACAATTGCAACCCCTGCAACCCCTATCGTTACGCCCCTGTATATATATATATATATATATATACTAGGCTGTATAAATATATATATATATATATATATATTAATACACCGCCTGAAGTAGATTATATACTCTACACTGCCAAATGCTCTATATATATAGTCTACACTGACTAAAGATATATGCTATACTGTATACAGTATCTCACAAAAGTGAGTACACCCCTCACATTTTTGTAACTCTTTTATTATATCTTTTCATGTGACAACACTGAAGAAATTACACATTGCTACAATGTAAAGTAGTGAGTGTGCAGCTTGTATAACAATGTAAATTTGCTGTCCTCTCAAAATAACTCAACACACAGCCATTAATGTCTAAACCGCTGGCAACAAAAGCGAGTACACCCCTAAGTGAAATCGTACGACAAATACCGCTGTTGAACGATAATCTGATCGTTAGTACACAGCTTTCGAGAGAAGATCACAAAAGGTCATCCAATATTATCCGATCAGATGAACACGAACCTTTTTCTCACACGATACCAGATCGGCTACATTTTGTAACTTCTTGAAGACAGGTTGCTTTATTATTATTTTTTGTGTGAACTGGATAGCCGGATATGGTGTTTTGCCTGTGGTCTATAGTGGCTGCTATTTTCCTAATGTGGCTGCTAATGATTATTAACTAAGACAATTGCACTACATTCTTTGGATGATTGCACTACACTGTTATAGCTATGTTTGGGATTTGCACCATGAAGCATACCTCCATCTCAATAGTAGGCTCTTGGGAGAACATGCCTAATGTTCTTTGCTAACAAGATTATGAGTTCCTGAGGAAGCAGCCTTTTGTGAAACGCGTCAACCTCCAGCACTAAGATCGCAAAGATATATTGTTGCAGTTTTAATTGTATGGCTTATATAATCCAACCAAGCATTCCCTATATGTTTTATGAATGTTTTTTTCACAATTTTTTGAATAAATATATATTTTTACTTACTTTTGTCTCACGTCTTTCTCTGGTAGCAGTAAAGTCTGCAAGGTTTCGACCCTCCTTTTTGTCTATGTATTCGTCCGATAATCTCATTGTTTGTACTAGGCACTGACAGTGTGCAGAAGCCCTGCATTGCACCCATGATCTGCTGATCACGGGTGCAATGCTTTGCAGGCTCCTAGTAAAAAAAAATGCTAATTTTTTTACTTGCAAAAAGATGTGCATTTATTCTTTTTTTTACAAAAGTAGATCTTTACTTTAAATTTGATTAGTTCATTTAAGAAACAGTTTTTCTTTTGGCTTGTAAATAGATTTTAAAATATTATAATACTGAAAAGTATGGAGCGTGATTCGGATCTACACTCCCGGTTCACACCTATGCATTTTTTAAAGCGTTTTGCAGAAACACACTACAGATCATTTAACATGGTTTCCTATGGGTCACGTTCACATCTGTGCATTTTATGGAAAGAGCCAGGGACTTATTTTCTGGTTTTTGGTTCCATAGACTACAGTGGATCAAAAACATGTATTGAAAAATGCAAATTGACTTGTGATATGCAAACTGCAACCTGCATAGGTGTGAACCAGGCCTGAGACTTTCAGAATGCCTAAGTGTAACTGGCTCTAATTCTTTACTTTCCTTGTTTGAAGATGCAGTGCAGCAGCTTCTGGTGGTTTCAGCCATGGGTTGATGACACCTGCTATTCCACTCCTCTCAATCTGAAAACCTCAAACGTATGAAAGCAGCACAACACAGAGTAAATTACTGAATGTATACAATAGGTTATCTTCTTAAAGCCTTTCTATTTTTAATGACATATAGGAAACACCTGCTGTCATAGAATGATGTGGCAAGAGGGCACCCCTAGGGCTACACCAATCAAGGGACAGAAATGGTCACACCCCACTGAGTCCTCGTCACTTAGCTTTGTGTAGAAGGATTGACATGATGCTTATTTCAGAAACTCAGGAGGAGATTATTAGAAGACCACTGGAAGAGTTGGATCTGCATGAACACTGAATAGGATATAAGATATAACAAGCATTTCAAAGTGTCAAAAATATTCAGAAATAGTACTGTACAGTAATTTTACATTTTGAAAGGATTAGAACATCTGCGCTTGGCAGATTCATCTCGATTTGTCCTGGTGATCATTGTTGTTGGTAGAAGAAGCAACAAAGGCTACATTTTGGTGATGGGAATGCTTCCAATGGGAACACTTGTTATGTTGACAAGCGTCTTCTCACTTTGCAAACATTTCCTCACTTCCTGTTGTGTCTCTAGAACAGGAAGTGAGGGGGATTCTCCCTAATGGGACATAAACAACCAAAAAGGAATCCAATCATCCCCTATTCTATTTAAAAAGTGCTTTGGTAGACAGAGATAGTTTCAAATGCCCAAATGATTTTTTGTTACCAGACCTCGGGGCTCGGCCAGTGCACATTGCACAAGCCACTTATTTATTTATTTATTATTTCTCCTCGCATATTGTCACCTTTCACTTATGTGTGTATGTGTTTTTTCTCACTAGGATGGAGGGCTTACCCTGAAGTCTAGGGGGAGGATGCATTGCCCTCAGGTTCCTTCCTTCCCTACCCCTAGGGGTCTCTCTTCGGGAGAGCCCCTTGACCTAGTACTCCATGGTCAGCTACGGCTGGCCACGAGGAGAGGGGTTTGCCAGGCCTTCTGTCATACCCTATGTCCTGGTCAGGAGCCTTGCACCCCAGGAGATCAGGGAGAGGTTCTACCCCTTTGAGGGGTGGACAAAGCACACCCTTAAGTGCACTTTTCGGTGTGTGTTTACACGCATGTTTTATGTTCACTTAATAGTTTTTAGGTTTTTCGTTTTCAGCATCACTTTAATTAATTTAATTAAAAAAATCTACTTTCTGCCTAGTAATTCCATGGAAAAAAAAATCCATTAAATGTATTCTGGTTACATCTATTAATCACAAGTGACAGCTCACTTAAAACAATAAGCTGCACCACAAGGTGAGCTTGTTTTGTGTGCAGATATGTATTTCGTATGTAGCTATGCAATCTTCACCTACACGTGTGAGGACAGGTTATTTACATGATGATCAATCACAAAGTAAGCCGCAGATACAGTGTTGTTTTGTACCAGGCTGTACTGTTCATTGGCTGGGAAGCATATTATATTGCTTTTGTCCCATGATTCACCTGACTTGCTGCAGACAAAATGACATATCTTGTGAGCCTTGTGAAAAAAAAATGGGATGTAACGTAACCTTCCTCTGTACGTCTCGTAAAAGCAACGGCAAACTGATGTCTCATCTCTCAACGAAGCAATTATCTTCCTGGTCATGTTATTTGTTACATGTACATATAATACATACCTCCCAGCTTTTTGAGATGGGAACGAAGGACACAAAAGTGTTTATTGACTATTAGCAAAAGTATGTAGGCATAGGACACACCCCCTGCCACACCCCCTTAAAGGAGACTTAAACAATAAAAATAATAGTTAAACCCACAAGAGCTTTTTTTTTCTTTTTTACCCCTACTATTCCTTTATACTGGCTTTTGAAAGTTTAAAATGCAGCAATTTAGAAATTGGATGAAAGGTTTAGCACTTTAACCACATCAGTACCTGGCACGAAAACCCCCTTCCTGTCCAGGCCATTTTTCAGCTTTCAGCGCTATCACACTTTGAATGACAATTACTCAGTCATGCAATACGGTACCCATATGAAATTTGCGTCCTTTTTTTCACACAAATAGAGCTTTCTTTTGGTGGTATTTAATCACTAGGAGGGTTTTTTTTTTTTTGTGCTATAAATAAAAAAAGATTGAAAATTTTTTGAAAAAATGCCTTTTTCTTTGTTTCGGTCATAAAATTTTGCAAATTAGTAATTTTTCTTTGTAAATTTTGGCCAAAATTTATACTGCTACCTATCTTTGGTAAAAATAACCCAAATAAGTGTATATTATCTGGTCCTTGTGAAAGTTATAGAGTCTACAAGCTATGGTGCCAATCATTGAAAATTGATCACATCTGATCACACCTGATATACTGACAGCCTATCTAATTTATTGAGACCCTAACAAGCCAGGAAAGTAAAATTACCCCCCAAATGACCCCTTTTTGGAAAGTAGACATTCCAAGGTATTTAGTAAGAGGCATGGTGAATTTTTTGAAGCTATAATTTTTTCCCACAATTCTTTGCAAAATGAAGATTTTTTTTTTCTTTTTTTTTTTTTCACAAAATGGTCATTGTAACAGGTTATTTCTCACACACAGCATATGCATACCACAAATTACACCCCAAAACAAATTCTTCTGCTCCTCCTGAGCATGGCGATATCACATGTCTGAGACTTTTTCACAGCCTGGCCACATACAGAGGCTCAACATGCAGGGAGCGTCGTCAGGTATTCTAGGGACATAAATTACACATCTAATGTCATGAAGACCTATCACATTTTTGAAGGCCCAGGAGCACCAGGACAATGGAATTGCCCACAAAATGACCCCATTCTGGAAAGCAAACACCCAAACGAATAATCATTGAGGCATAATGAGTCTTTTGAATGGTTAATTTTTTTTCCAGTAGTTTTTGGAAAATGTGGGGAAAAAAATGAAAACGCATTTTTTTTACACAAAGTTGTCCATTTATAAGCTATTTTCAACACATAGCATGTACATAGCAAAAATTACACCCCAAAATACATTCTGCTATTCCTCCTGAGTAGTGTTGAGCGAACCCGGACTGTAACGTTCGGGTCCGTACCGAACTTTCGGGTGTCCGTGGCACGGACCCGGACCCGGACATTTCAAAAATCGTTCGGGTTCGGTCCGGGGTTCTGCTATTTTACTCCACGTGTTGAGAAGCTGCAGGGCAGCCAATCAACAAGCGTTTCACTGGTTTGCCCTTAGAAGCCATCACAGCCATGCCTACTAATGGCATGGCTGTGATTGGCCAGTGCATCATGTGACCCAGCCTCTATATAAGCTGGAGTCACAGTGCTGCAGTCACATGCTCCTTGGGTTAGTGTAGGGAAAGGTAGCTGACGGCGTGAGGGACAGATTTCAGCCATTTTAAGACCTGATCCTGCATCCTGAGATAGATTACTTTACTACT
>BLSH010170685.1:2772497-2799737 GCA_018402905.1 Glandirana rugosa
TGTGCGGCGAAGTGGCTGTCCCCACTTGTCGGTAACCAATACCGACAAGTGGTGCACTAGCCGACACTGTTTCAGTGTCGACTAGTGTTTGCCGTGCGGGCGGCAAGCGTGCCGCGTACGCGCGCTAGCCCTCGCGCGACGCGCACGCACAGCCACCGCCGCACAAGGACCCCTTGGGACGGACAGTGGCTGTGATCATGATCTGTGATCGGCCGCCGACTATGGAACACTAGCCGACACTAGATGAAGTGTCGGCTAGTGTAGGTCACATTTGTCTCGCCATTGAGTGACACACTGGACTCTGTGTGAGAAGAGAAGAGCTGGTAACAGTGAGTTACCGCTCTGTTTACACTGGATGTGATCGGCTGTGAAGTAGATCACAGCCGATCACAAGGTATCAGCCGCCGGCTAGTGTCTAGTACTAGTGTCGGTGACAGGCAGGGTTCCCCAGGAACACGCCGCCACCGACACGCACGCGCAGCGCGCTCCCGATCGCGCGCATGCGCCGTGCGAACGGCGGGCGTGCCGTTTGTGATCAGCTGTGACTTTGTCACAGCCGATCACGTGGTGAACAGCCATAACCAATGGCTGTTCACCCCTGTCGGTGAAGCGGCGTGTCCTGGGGACACGCCGACACCGACAGAGCCGGGATGCGCGCGCCCGATCGCGCACAATCCCGGCATAAAGGGAGGACGTCATATGACGTCCACCCGCTGTGAGAGCAGGACCGCTCCGCCGTCAATTGACGGTGAGCAGTCCTGAGGCGGCTAAACACTTTTTGAAAGATAAATAGCGCATTTTCTATACAACTATATAGATCAGATTACAATGAGGGACAAATGAGAAGGAAAGAGGGACGAAGGGACTTTATTCCAAATCAGGGACCGCCCCTCGAAATCAGGAGCATTTGGGAGCTATGTACAATATGCAAAATTGGAAGTCAGCAACATCTTTCCTTTCTTTATGTGCATAGGTAATGTTATAATTACATTTACATACCATGACTTTACATTATTTTCAACTTGTTTCGATCACAGAAATTGCACATTAAGGCTACATTCACACTGAACCGTTTTTCTTTTGCGCTAAAAATAGCACTTGTAAAGCGCCTGAAAAACGTTCCCCAATGCACCCCAGTGTGAAAGCCAGAGTGCTTTCACACTGGGGCGATACGCTTGCAGGACATTAGGAAAAGTCCTCCAAGCAGCATCTTTGGGGCGGTGCACTGAGCGGTGTATACACCGCTCCTACACCGCCCCTGCCATTGAAATCAATGGCAAGCGATTCCAATGCAGCTGCACACCGCAACAGAAGCGCACAGCACCGGCATTTTTAACCCCTTTTTAACCACATGTGGGAGGTGCAGTGCAGTACGTTTTACAATCATTACCATTCATCCTTATGGAAGTGCTTTGTTGGAAATCACATAAAGATAAGGCAAGCAGGATTTTTAACACACCACTCTAAAATTCATATAAATGAGCATAGCCTTACATCATGGTGTTAAACGTCGATCTAAATAACTCAAACCTTCTCTTTTTTACTCATGACCTTCTCTTATGTCAGTCCTCTCTCTTCTATCCCCTGACAGCACGGGCCCAACTACACACGCTGTACTCAGTTCAACATTTATGGCTTAACTTCCCAGATAAACTGTCCCGCACACCCACTAAATATACAGAGCCCTGAACATGTTTGTGCATGCCCATATGGCACCTTTAACATCAGTCTCCTGGAAGGAAGATGAAGCCTTGGATCTTCAGCTAGCCACCCTCGTTGGTGCACTTAAACTCCTGCATAGCAGGACCAAACAACATTACTGGCCCGGATTACCAAGTAAAGAATGTAGGATCTTCCTCAGCAAGGTGAAAGGACAATGGCTTTGTGTCCGGTGACACTACAGGTGTCAACAAGGGGACTACGAGCAATGATGTCTGTATACAGTGTCCATACAACTATATCTGTGTGCAGTGTCCTTGTTTCCTGCAAATGGGCAAATGCCCTCTTACCTAATCCTGTGGTCAAGGCCCAAACGATCGTCCTGGAACAGACAGGCTCTTCTAGTGACCGACTGGTCACCTCACACTTGAACGCTTCACACCGTCGGTGCAGGTGCACCTGGATATGCACCTGGGATCCCCCTCTCTCAGGCTGGATGTCCCGACCGGCTGTGGACAACTGGAACGATGCGATGGACTGACCTGGGAGGCAGCACCTCTCCCCTAAGTCCAGTGTCCCTTCTCGTGCCTCGTGTTAACTGAACCCCCTCAGGCAAACAAGATGGAGTCTTTTGATTCCTTTCCCCCAGAGCATGCTGGCTCTTGTAGTTCTGCCCCCATAAAAGCTTAAGGGGCAGTTTGATATGGGGACTACATGTCCCAAAATCCATTGTAGCTGCACCTGCAGCTTGTTCCAGTCCCTCTGATTGGGTCCTTTAATTGTCTCCTGTACTTGGCTTCTCTGACTGGCTCCTCTCCTCCTGCCAATAGGAGCACAGGGGAGGGAGCAGAGAGCAGCTGGATGCCTGTGCGAGCGCTGCTCGCATTAACAAGGTCAGTGTGAAAAAAACGGAGGGGGGAAAATTCCACTCAGTGCTGACAGGCACGCTCTCCCTGTCTGGAGAGCCTGTGCACTTGCGGTGACCAGCTTGACAAGGCTGTGGAAAGTTTTGCGGGGCATTTGCTACATATGTATTAAAAATCATTGAATGTAACCCTTATATCCTTTTTTATTTATTATTTTTAGAAAAAAAAATGCAGTCGAATATGACTAGACATTTGAGAATCAACAAAAAAAAAAAATACAGAAAATTGGTGTACAAGTTATACCATGCACTACTACATGCACAGCTGAATACAGTAGGAGACCATAATTGGCAAGTCCACTGTAATATTGCAGACCCAAGGCAAGAAGTACAAAGGATACACCCAGAGAGCAACTTCACAACAATGAAAAGATTACCATCAGATAGAAGACATTTCATTTCTGGGCAAACCAATGAAAAAGAGTAGCACCACTTCAGTAAATGTACAGTATCAAAGCTGGCCATAAATGAGTCGGTTTTTTTCATTCAACCAAAACTGACCCCCATCCACACATTTGAAGTGGATGGGGGAATCCTCATGCTGCGTCATTGTATTCTGGCAGCGGGAAGACTTCCCCACCATCAGAATGTACTGCAGCACTGATTGAGAGGAAATTTTTCAGCAGGGCAGTTGCACACAAGTCAAATGGTGGATTGCCTTCTGTACAATCACAGTGTTCATACATCCTGGGTCAGCAACCCATCGATTGTGACTGACCTGTCGATCGCCCCTGCCACATCTCAGATCACAGGGGCATTCTACATTACAGACAAGGCAAGTACTAAGTAAAGGGGTGCTCTAGATGGGAACAGGATAGACAGCACCAATTAGTGAGCAGGGTCCCCGTCCAGCCAGTCCAGCAGATCCCGGAGCTGTGTCTGTGTTAAAGCAGCCACAACTGAGACTTAAGGCCTGTACAAACGATCAGAAAATCATACAAAAAATACAGCTTTCCAAGCGATCGTATGATCATCTGATCGTTAGTACAGAGCTTTCGAGAGCCGATCACGACAGTTCATCCTATATTATCCAATCAGACAAGCATGAAAATTTTTGTCGTACGATACCAGATTGTACGATTTTCATTCAATCAGTACAGTTGTCGTTTGAAAATACAATACAGAATATACTACAACACATTACATCACTTCCGAATTTTTATTCTGTTGTACGAGAATTTTCATAACTTTAGTAAACTCTTCATTTTCGATATGGGATTAGCATGCAAAAAAAAAACGGACGTTTGTTCATCCGATAATCTCTTCATGTGTACTAGGCATAAGCAAAGAGGTGCTGCAAAACAGATAACTTCAAGGGGTCAGTGACAAAGGAGACAGCAGGCTAATGACAAATGCGTTCACTGTGCATTTCTGGTGCGTCTTTGCGTTGCCTGCACCTGTGAAAAATGGAGATGTGATTAAAAAATTCACCAAAAGCGCAAACTGCGGTGCTTTTTTACCGCAATTTTACTGTGATTTCCGTTCATTAAAAAAAACCCCCGAAGACTAGTGGGTTCTGAGAGACGTTTTTCAGCTGTAAAAATGCTCAACCGCTCAAAAACACGCAAAAATGCAGCTCACCAAAGTTATTGGTTGTTTTTGATCCATTGAGGAAAAAAGAAACCAAATGCTACTGCTCAAAAACGCTCAAAAATGTGCAAAAACGCTGCTCACCCACGTTTTTGATCCATTGAAGAAAAAAAAAACACTCAAAAACGCCACTGCTCAAAAACGCTCAAAGACACTAGTGCAATAATGCTCAAAAAAGCTCAAAAACGTTTAAAAAAAGCTGCCAATGTTTTTTTAACGTCCCGTGTGCATGAGGCCTTATTCTTGACATCTCTGTGTGTTGGGAACGTGCACAAAGTTGTGTGTGTTCCTGACACACAGGAAAATTCGCTGTTCTTTAGCACCCCCACACATTGTAAACTGCATGTGTTTTCACACATATCAATAGTGCCAGGCACCCTGTGGTTCATGGCAATTTTCCAGAAGGGTCGGAGAATTCTTTCCCCATGTTTCTCGCGAGTAGAACAGCCTATTGAAATGAATGGGCTGCCCTATACACAGCACACAGTAGTATGAACCAAGGCTTTGGGCCCATTCACACTTGCCCGCACACTAAATCAGAGAGTTTTAGTGATTGGGCAGAAGTCCATTTGGGCTGCAGTGATGTGCGCCAGGGAGCAGTGTGATGCTTGTTTTATCACATCACACAGCTCCCTTCTTTTTATTTCACTTCATTCATGTCACCACACAGCAGTGCAGTGCGCTTCATCTGCTATGCTATGCCATCCAGTGAGGTGCGATATTATGCAGCATGTCTGCATTTTATCACACCTCACTGCACTGCACCTCCGGGCTATGTTGCAGCAAGAAGAAGCACATAGAAAGTAGCTATTTTCTATGTGCTATGTGGCCTAGCAGTGACTAGCGTTCTTTCAGTGCGGAAAAACGCAAGTGTGAACAGGCTCTTACGCACCACTGGGAGTGGCCTAGGATGGTGACGTCATCACGCTTCTCTACAAGGACTGGCTATCCATCTATCAGTCGGAGGGAGAGATTTTGGGCAAGGACGCTGCGCAAATTGTATGATTTTCATTGGATGTCTTTACCAGGGCCTTCTAATCAAGAGCTTCTTGTAAGTGCAGCCTATTTTTTAATAAAGTGTACCATATCTAAGTACTGCACCATGAAGTTTTTACTTTTATCCATCGGTTCCGTGTACACTGCTTGACGGAGGGAAGTGACGGAAGGCAGAAGCCTATTTTGACAGAGGGAGAGTATCCATAGGTGGTGGGGAGACCTTACATCCCTGTGCGATTTTTGACCACTTATCATCTGGTGGTCAAGGCGTTCTGGTAAGCAGTTTGTACATCTAATCACCGTGTGTGCTGAAATATCCTTCTGGTTGGAAAGAACTTACTTTATCACACATCTATGTTTGGCATGTCATTATATACACCGATTTAAGAGCTCCCTTCTTTCTGTCTCATGGACTATATCTATGGACTCTTTAGATATATACGTTATAGTAACTTAGGCATTTTTTAAATTGTTTTGTATTCAAATATATGATTTTATGTATTTTTTAGCACTGCACTTTTTTTATATCTGTTTTGGGTCTCTATCTTGGATTTTGTGTGCTGGCTTCTTACATTATTACGCTCCATTTCCCAAGCGTGGAGTTCTTTCTGTTTTTATTGGCACCACTGACCTGTACTGTTTGTTACATTCCACTGACCACGACCTCTGTGTTACTTCCTACTTACTTCTGAATTCTGATTTACATACTACTGACCTCTCAACTCTGCACTACTCATGCCTATGCTCTGCATTACTTACTCCTGACCTCCTAAGTTACATACTACTTACCCCTGACCCCTAAACAGTACATTACATAGTACTGACCTCTGAACCCTGCTTTATGTATTGCTGATCTCTGCACTTCATATTACATACTACTGACCTCTGAACTAAGCAATACTTGCTACTGCCCCCTGAACTTTTTCAAATTTTAATGGAGTCATGCTAGGTTATCTCCTAAAAAAAAGTGCCCTACTGGTGACCTTTGATTTCTTCTATATCATTCAAGTAGATGTCCACCTCTCCAAGGTTGCCTACCCCATCCATACATGGATCGAAATTTGGACCGTCCCTGCTGAAGTGTCCAAATTTCAGTCCAGCTATAGGCAGCTTTATTTTTATAATAAAGGTGACCGCACTAATGAAGAAAACAAATACAAAACTACAAAGCTGCAAGCATGCTATGATATATTTAATATAGCCAAAAAATCATTAAATCGGTGTGCTGCACTACTATACAGTTATGAATAATACATGCAAAAAATTGTTATTCAACAAATCCAAATGTATACTCAACAAAGTCCGTGAAATATCAAGCTGTAGGTAAATCCAAAATGTTGTTAAGTGAGTCCATGACAAAAATGTCAGACGTGCAGGGGGCTTTCCAGATAAACATGACTTTCAAATTATAGAGAAGTCATATATTGCACAGTATGGCTATATCAGTTGTTAAACCAAGCCTCCAGCTCTCCTTCAGCATACTGACACCCCAAAGGGAGAATTGCTTCACAAGTACCCCACCAATCCTTGGTCGGCACACACGCGTATATTAAGAGAAGAAAGGAGACAAAGCATTCCAAATAGTGTAAAATCCCATAAACATATTTATTAATATAACCAGGATGCACTTACAAGCTTTAAAATTGCACAGCGCTGTCAAGCATGCACTCTCAGGGCCAGTTCACACTGCTCCGAACATGGAGATCGCATATGATTCGCACTGCACTGCAGTGTGAGCCATATGCGATCTCTGTGCGATGCAAATTCAGCCATAGAGATTGTACGGCCAAATTTGCATCTCAATTGGCGCAAACTTGAACAGGATCCTTTTTTTTCGCAGGGTCAGAATCGGATCGCATGGTAGTTCACACCATGCGATCTGATTCCTGTGCGAGTTTGCAGTGTGATATGCAAACTGATTTGGGGGATGCATTAACATTGTATTGACACTCCCCACAGCTCGCATATGGCAGTGTGAATTCGCAGGGTTCACACATCGCTGCAGTGTGAACCGGCCCTAAAAGCCAAAAGCTACACTTCCAGGGACACTTCCAGGTATGTGATGATGTCATGATGTATGACTCTGCCCAATACATTTAGTCGCAAATTATGCCTTCTGGGGCACGCTTCAGTCTAGGCGACGTGAAAAGCAATTTTGCTCACTTGATTTCCCACTCCCCAGACAATGCTCCTTTTATCTTCTTCAGTGGACTGTTCCTCAGCATCTCCGGGTCACATTCAGGGTTAAGGTCAGTGCATAGGTCCTCTGATGACATCAGAGGACCTTAGACTGCCAAGTGCAGGGGAGCAGGGGAGAAGAGGCGAGGATCAGAAAGTGAAATTGATTTCACAGTCCCCTAGACATTAACCATTAACCTAGTCAACAAAAATGTCTTCCTACTAAAGTGACCGACGACTGATGCATGTGTTAAAGTAGAACTATAAGCAAAACTTTTTTTTTTCATTTTGGATAGAATAAGGAAAGGTTATAACAACTGTCATTATTCTTCACCATCAGTGTTCCATTTTGGAGATATCCCTTCACTTCCTGTCCCATAGGCAAACAAGAAGTAAGAGGAAATCCTTGCAAATTAAGGGAATTTCTTGGGGACCCCCAGGTCACCAGAACTAGTGTCCCCATTGGAAGAATTCCCCTGTATTACTGTTCTGGGAACAACCCAAAATTTGGGATTTTCTTTTACTTTTACTTTCAATGATAATGGTAAACAGGACAAATAGAGAGGGTGAATCGTATCCCTCTCCACTCTATCCAAAGCTAAAAAAAAACTTTTGCATTTAGTTATACTTTAACTGTTTTACCTGTGTAAGCTGTTTTTGAATACTCCTTCAGGCACATTGCCCCTCCCCAGGGATGATCACATCTACAGAGTTACTAGATGATCACAGATAGCTTTACAGAGAGTTGGCGTAAAAATTGCCGTAGCTGCCCACCCAGCTGCTATGGGTCAATGGGAAGGAGAAGTCATCATTTGGGAAGCTGTTAAAACTAAAGCTAGCCGTACATGGCTCAGGCTTGAAGAGAGAAAATCAATTGATACCCCCATCCGCACTAAACAGCATGGGTGGAGGAATCTCCACTTCTGGGCATTGTGTTCAGCAGCCTTCCACCTACGGCTTTCTTAATACAGTGAATCCGGAAAGTATTCACAGCGCTTAACTTTTTCCACATTTTCTTATGTTACAGCCTTATTCCAAAATGGATTAAACTCATTATTTTCCACAAAATTCTACAAACAATACCCCATAATGACAATGTAAAAGAAGTTTGTTTGAAATCTTTACAAATTTATTAAAAATAAAAAAACTAAAAAAAGTCACATGTACATAAGTATTCACAGCCTTTGCTCAATACTTTGTTGAAACACCTTTGGCACCAATTACAGCCTCAAGTATTTTTGAGTATGATGCTACAAGCTTGGCACACCTATTTTTGGGCAGTTTCTCCCATTCTTCTTTGCAGGACCTTTCAAGCTCCATCAGGTTGGATGGGGAGCGTCGGTGCACAGCCATTTTCTGATCTTTCCAGAGATGTTCAATCAGGTTAAAGTCTGGGCTTTGGCTGGGCCACTCAAGGACACTCACAGAGTTGTCCCGTAGCCACCCCTTTGTCATCTTGGCTGTGTGCTTAGGGTCGTCGTCCTGTTGGAAGATGAACCTTTGCCCCAGGTCTGAGTTCCAGAGCGCTCTGGA
The DNA here is from genome assembly GCA_018402905.1 of Glandirana rugosa. Classification (NCBI taxonomy): domain Eukaryota; kingdom Metazoa; phylum Chordata; class Amphibia; order Anura; family Ranidae; genus Glandirana; species Glandirana rugosa. Next base: position 2,781,379 of record BLSH010170685.1, read on the forward strand.
GCAGGTTTTCATCAAGGATGTCTCTGTACATTGCTGCATTCATCTATCCCTCGATCTTGACTAATCTCCCAGTTCCTGCCATTGAAAAACTTTCCCTACAGCATGATGCTGCCACCACCATGCTTCACTGCAGGGATGGTATTGGCCAGGTGATGAGCCGTGCCTGGTTTCTTCCAGACATGATGAGTTCAATCTTTGTTTCATCAGACCAGAGAATTTTGTTATTTATGGTCTGAGAGTCCTTCAGGTGCCTTTTGGGAAACTCCAGGTGGGCTGTCGTGTGCCTTTTACTGAGAGGTGGCTTCCGTCTGGCCACTCTACCATACAGGCCTGATTGGTGGAGTGCTGCAGGGATGGTTGTTCTTCTGGGAGGTTCTCCTTTCTCCACAGAGAAATGCTGGAGCTCTGTCAGAATGACCATCGGGTTCTTGGTCACCTCCCTGACTAAGGCCCTTCTCCCCGATCGCTCAGTTTGGCCGGGTGGCCCGCTCTAGAAAGAGTCCTGGTGGTTCCAAACTTCTTCTATTTATGGATAATGGAGGCCACTGTGCTCATTGGGACCTTCAATGCTGCAGAAATGTTTCTGTACCCTTCCCCAGATCTGTACCTGTCTCGGAGGTCTACAGACAATTCCTTGGTCTTCATAGCTTAGTTTGTGCTCTGGCATGCACTGTTAACTGTGGGACCTTATATAGACAGGTGTGTGCCTTTCCAAATCACGTCCAATCAACTGAATTTACCACAGGTGGACTCCAATCAAGTTGTAGAAACATCTCAAGGATGATCAATGGAAACAGGATGCACCTAAGCTTAATTTTGAGTGTCATGGCAAAGGCCATTAATACTTATGTGCATGTAATTTTTTTTTTTTCATTTTTTATTTTGAATAAATGTGCAAAGATTTCAAACAAACTTCTTTCACGTTGTCATTATGGGGTTTTGTTTGTAGAATTTTGAGGAAAATAGTGAATTTAATCAATTTTGGAATAAGGCTGTAACAAAACAAAATGTGGAAAAAGTGAAGAGCTGTGAATACTTTCCGGATGCACTGTACAATGGTGCTGCCATACAGTGACTCAATCTGATGCAGTCACTGCTTGGCCAAAAATTTTCTACTGGTGTCAGTTGATATTTAAATGGGCACAGACACAACTTGAATTTCTGCTGATTAAGCTGTAATCGGTTGAAAGTTTAGACGTCTATTGCCAGTGTAAACTGTGAATTTTCCATTCTAAAGGGTCTGAAGTCAACCCCAAGATTGCTGTTAATCACAGATCCCCCTCTGCGCAGTAATTTTGTCATAATATAAATTATCAACAAGGTTAATATTATTATATAGTTCGGCTGAAAAAGACACAGATCCGTCTAGTTCAATCAGTAGGATAGATAAATAAATAGAAAACCTCCATATACGGTACCCTATACACACAGCTGATCCAGAGGAAGGCAAAAAAATTTGCTCTAGCAGGGGAATTTTTTTTTCCTGATTCCCAGAAGACAACTATAACTTTTATTCAAAGCATTCAAGGCCCATTTTACGTGAAGATCAGTGACACGTTGTCACAGTTGACACTGCCAGCTGATACAGACAGAATTAGCGGAGATGGGGAGTATTAAAATATTGCTATACGGCCCCCTGTTACGCCCCCTGAAGATATCAGTACGATGAAATGCCAAGTCAGGGCGGGCTGGACAAGAGGTGAAGTCATCCTGCTGATGAATGCTGTGGTGAGATATAGCTCAGTAAAAATAGTGCTTCTCGTGCTGGGGATTGTGTACGGCTAGAGAAGGAGTTGTTATATGTGATTAAGTGCTGTTTTCCTGGTGCAAGGCTGTCCACCTGTGAATGTGAGCATTTTTATGTTTTTAGAGGAATTTTTAAATAAATTGAGGACTTCACACCATGCAAAATCATTTTTCTTTGGCTGTGTCTGAACCTGAGTGAAGACTGTTGGAGGTGCAGGGTGAGCTGCTGGTCTGGGACCCCCCTCCCTTAAGCCCCATGCACACGGGCCAAATGTTGGGAGTTATCGGCCGGTTAAAAAAAACTGCCAACATTCGGCCCGTGTGTATGCCACCCTGACCAACAGAAGCTGGCTTCTTTCGGATGAGGATGCTGGTAAAGCAGCAGCTGACCGACTCCCAATCAACGCTCTCCAGAGAGCGCTGATCAGAGTGTTCTGGCGGGGGGGGGGGGGGGGGGGTGGGGCGTCCTCCTGTCAGAACACAACAGCTCAGTGGGGGAGATCACTGCACTAACTTTGCATAATTAGTACAGTGGCTTCAACTGGAGCTGACATTATAGTGTGTACCAGGCTTTAAAGGGGAAAAACGCTATTTGACCCATATGGGGTAGGGTCATGGTGATCTGGTGAGTGTTCTGTGTCAAAGGTGGAAGCACTTGGGTATTTTCTGCATGTGCAGTTGCTCTAGATCTGAGGGGAAGCTCTAAATGAGGGGACACTCTGCTGATTTCCATCAACCAATCATGTGCAAGCTAAAATGTTGTTTTTATTTTCCTTGCATGTGATTGAGTATTCTTTGCAAAGTGAAGCTTTACCTCATTTACTAAGGTCTAGAGCAGGGGTCTCCAAACTGCGGCCCAGGGGCCGAATGTGACCCTTTGCTTGCTTTTATCTGGCCCTTGGAGCATTTATCCTGCCACTGATATACTATTCCTAGCGCTGACGCCAAGAAGGAGGCATATTTCCTGTTACTAACATCAACAACGAGGCATTATATCTCCCATCGACAGCAATGATGATGAGGCACTATTCCTACCACTGACACCAACAATGGGGTACTATATTCCCATTGACACCAACAATGGGGCACTATTCCTCCCCCTAGAAAGATGCACTGTTTACTCCCACTGATGCCAGTACAATTTCTACTCCCAATGACCACAGTCCGGCCCTCCTAAAGTCTGAAGGACAGTAAACTGGCCCTTTGTTTAAAGTTTGGAGACCCCTGCTCTAGAGCAACTGCACCTGCAGTGCAGAGTATATTTGCCTTTAGTAAATCAACCCCTTTGTGTTGGTTGTCTATAACTCATATTGAACTGTGGCTATATATGCACAATTGCCTGTGTAAGGTTTGGTATATATAGATTGTTTTTTTATTGATCATCTAGCACAGCTATAAATGTATAACTAATATAGGGCCCCATGATTTCAGGTTATGAGGCTGGTACAGACCATACGTTGACCATAGATATCAGACGTCTGTTACCCATGATTCTGGGGTATACCCTTATGCTGGGATGTAGCAGTACACACCATTAGTAAACCATGGTACAGGAGCAGGGGGTGCAGAGCAGAACTCCTTTCCCTCTAGTACAGTTGCTGTTGTGAATTCTATAACTAATTCTACTTAACTAGATTAAGAACCCTTGTGTATGACCTACAATCCAAGGTCCAGTATTGACTTCAGATAACAATTCATTGCTTAGCAAAGTATAAAATATAATATTGATGTCAATGTATTCTTTGTATCCAAAAGATACCGTTTATATTCCAAGTCTACATCATATTACATTTTTGTACATACTGCATACTATAGGTTAACATAATATTGAAAGTAAACCTTGGCTCTATTTCCTCGCTTAAAGATGGGGTTTACTTCTTCTATATTCCCCTGCAAAGTAGAAACATAATGGGCTACTATGCATCGCATAGTAGCCCATTATGTGTCACTTACCTGCAAATGAAGCCTGCAACGTCCAGCGATGTCCCCTGTGCTGACAGCGTCCATCTTCAGCCCCTCTTCCTTCCAGGGCCGCGACCCTGGCTCTGTGACTGGCCAGAGTCGCGTGACGTCACTCCCGTGCATGCGTGCGGGACCCTCCAGTCACGGCACAATCTCAGTGAAGAAAATGACGTTGGCACAACTAGTACACTGCATATCTCCTGAACCGTGCAGGTTTGAGAGATATGCAGGGCACCTACAGGTAAGCCTTATTATAGGCTTACCTGTAGGTTAAAGTGGTTGTCACGGGTTGACAACCACTTCAACATCTGAAATTGAGTCTGAACTAAAATTCACAGTATAACTTTCCTGTTTCTCCAGTTCTGCCAGTGACTGCTGTTTTTTAGGACCAGTAAGACTGAGTGCTGTGAAATTTTGTATTTTGTATTGGGTACATTACCTCTCCTAGTATACAGTTCCCTAGTTATAAATTAATTAAGGTGGCTTTACATTTAGTCTATTTGCCGTGCTTCAGGTAGGCATAAAAGGACTTCAGCAGCAATGTGTTGCTCTGAAAATAACAAGAGTTACTGGATCATGGTTAGTAGGCCTGGTGTGTCACAGAAGTGCCAGCTCCGGGTGCCAGGTCTTCTTCTGAGCCTCTAGTGGTGCAGATGTGGGCTTGCTAATACCTAGTGCACAACTTGCAGAGGATCCAGGGGTGACACCTGACTAGCAGACAACCACAAGACAGAAGTGTACTCAGTAAGGCAGAGGGTTGTGGCAGATGAAAATGTGGTCAGAGAGACAAAGGGTCGAGGCAGGTGGCAGACAGAAAGCAGGATTCAAGTACGATGGGCGTTCAAGCAAACCGGGACTTTTGAGTTTATATAATAAAAGAACAAATTTCAAGGAGTGGAAACTGTGTTTAATTTTCGACATACTCCCCTGCTACATTTATAGACTTATCCCTGTGTTTAACTAATGCCTGGAAAGCTTTGGCATAAAAAGATTTGTCAGTACGCCTGAACCATCCTAGGACAGCCTGCTTCACTTCGTTATTAGTGGACCACAGAAAGATTAGTCTCTTGTGCAATTTCACGACTGGCTATGCGTTGCTTATCCAGGATCAGGCGTTCCACGTGCTGAATGTTGACTACTGTGGGCTGGGAACCACCACAGCTGGGATCATCACTAACTAGCTTTTCCTATACTCGTGACTGCAGGCGCGAGTAGAGGAGAGCCGATCAGTGGCTCTTCTGACGGGGGGGGGGGGGCTGCACTATTTGTTTATCAGTGCAGCCCCCCACAGGGTCACCAACCAGGACCACCAGGGAGCCCGCCCAGGGACCACCAGGGAGACAATCAGGAGGCCACCCAGGGACCACCAGGGAGCCCACCCTGGACCACCAGGTAAGGGACATACAGTGCACTATAGGGATGGCACTGTGCCCACATGTGATGCCTGCCAGTGCCTCCCTAACAGTGCTATCTTCAGTGCCGCGTATCAGCGCCCACCAGTGCCATCTATCAGTGCCCTTCAGTACCACCTATCAGGACCCATCAGTGCCACCTATCAGTGCCCATCAGTTCCTACTATGAGTGCCCATCAGTGCCGCCTATGAGTGCCCGTCAGTGCTGCTTATTAGTGCCGCCTATGAGTGCCCATCAGTGCTGCCTCATCAGTGCCCATCAGTGCAGCCTCATCAGTGCCCGTCAGTGAAGGAGAAAATTTACTTATTTACAACGTTTTGTGACAGAAACAAAGAAAAACTTTTTTTTTTCAAAATTTTCAGTCTTTTTATTTGTATAGCGCAAAAAATAAAAACCGTAGAGGTGATCAAATACCACAAAAGGAAAGCTCTATATGTGGGAAATAAATGGTCACTCAAAATACAACAGCGCTGAAAGCTGAAAATTGGTCTGGGCGGGAAGGGGGGTAAGCGCCTGATATTAAAGTGGTTAAACGTTAACACCATTCAAATGTGAGCAACTTATCGCCGTACTGTGCTTGAAGTCTTCTGTAGATATCCATGGGTTTTACGCCTTTGTTCACAAGAAACTTCATCACCACATGCTGTCCCATGCACGCACTAACACTGTTGTCTGCAATTTTGATTATGGTCTGACATGACATGTGCGCCGCCCATCAGTAATAGGACACACTTGCCACTTACTACTGCATGTAGTACCACCACCCTAGCATGCCTTTTTATACCGGTAAAATGAAAAGTCCTGGTTTAACGTGAATGCCCCTCATGCATGCCAAGGTTGCTTGTTTAGGAATCAATCCAAACACTGTCTATTCAGGTAGATACAAAAATACCTTTTGATCAGGCACTGAGTGGGAGTATGGGAGTATTTGGTTTGTTATATACTGTAGGTGGTTAATGAGGGTCAGGTGTGCAGTCTGCAGAGATGGAGTGTTGTAGTTTTATAAACTGTCCATAAATGTTGATAAAGAGCAATTAGAGCAATCTTCTATAGACTCTAGCCGCAGGAGCTCTGCAACCCAAGGTCAGCCACAAGGGATGATTAATACATACTGTAATGTTACAGAAGAATGGGGTAGCTTATGGGTAAATCTACTTTCAATTTACATGTAGCGATGGCCCCCGACCCCTACAGGCCGAATGGTGACCTCCAGAGTCAGGGAGAGCTGACATCCATCTTCACAGTGTGGGTTACTAGGCATAGTAGTGTGGATAGAGTAAGTTGGGCGCCAGACACTTAAAGAATGCAAAAAGAGATGTATCTTAACATAACAGAACTGGGGAGAGAGGGTTAGGGCCTGGACACCCTTAGGCTGGTGAAAAAACACTTGGCAGACTCAGAGACAAAACTAGAACAGAAGAATAGCCATACAGTTCAAAGGGCCTCTAAACTGGATGCAGCAAACTGTATTTGTAGACTGGCTGTCTCCTATAGCAACAGAACTTGAAACACTCTGACTTTACTTCACGGTGAATCTGTACACATACCACTCACAGTATCCCTGGTGTGTAGCTATTCACTCAACCTCTCAGTCTTTTACTGTAGATTGCCTCACTGAGCTCCTAGTCTATCACCAGATTCTTCAGAACCCAACTGCCACTGGATCCCTTGAACTCCTTCACAGCTAACCCGCTGTTTAAATGCAAGTGTCATCCACGCTGTCCCATTGGGTCCCTGACTTGAACACTGAAGCTTTCCCAACATCTTCACCGTCTCTGGTTAGTGAAAAAGGCTGCTCTGGTACTTCTTCAGATTCTGAACACTAGCCTCTGATAACAGGAGAGATTGTCCCTTGCTGACGACTGTGTCCCCTTTACCTCTGACTCTGGTTCTGGCAACTACTGGGTTCTCCGGCCTGCAGAACCCCCTGCAACTTAGTTGGACTCCAGGCCTGAAGCCCCAACTCCGCGCTGCTTGCTTCCAACCTGGATAGGCCTCAGACTGCCTAGCAGCCAGGTACTCCCGGATAGACCTCATGCTTCTGGCCTAGCAGCCAGGAGCTTCTCAACACACGTCCACCTAGGCAGCTGTCCAGGTGGCAGAACTCTGATCACCTGACTCCTCTCGAATAAATAGGCTCTCCCAGCAGGCCAAGGGGTCAAAAAAAAAACCCTGCCAATTGGCTGAGACAACCTATCCACTCTGGATTCACTATGCTCTTGTCATTCTAATGCCACAGGCAACAATGCCACTCAGAGGCAGAAGAGAGAGTAGCACCAAACCCAGATTTAGAGAAATGTCAAAGGGATCCCCTAACAATCAGCCAGGCTGGTTACCACCCAGCAAACTAAATTTGTTAGCAACCCTGCCTAACACCAGGGTTCTACTTCCATATTGCTGCATTTGCTCTATGTTATGTCAAAGTTAAAGTGGTTGTAAGCCTCCACGAGGAACATGTACCTATGGGTAAGCCTAGAATAAGGCTTATCTATAGGTACTGTAAATATCTCCTAAATGTGCACCGTTTAGGAGATATTTACTTTGTTGTGCGCCAATGATGTCATTGGTGCATGCACTGTGAAGAAACGTCCCTCCGTGCTTCCCGAGCGAGTGCCGTGACTGGCAGCTCCTGCATGAACGCGGGAGTGATGTCACGCAGCTCCGGCCAGTCACAGAGCCAGAGTCCGCGGCCCCAGAAGGAAGAGGGCAGACATGGATGCGGTCTCCAGCGGGGACAGCACGGGCTTCGTTTGCAGGTAAGTGACACATAATGGGCTAGCATTCGATGCATACCTAGCCTATTATGTTTTTTTTGTAGGGAACAAAAAAGGAAGTAAAACCCATCAGGATTTACTTCCTCTTTAAACTAATTACCACAGAGAAGCTTTGATGTATTCTGCTTGCTTCCACCCTATATATGTATATAGACCTCTGTTTTCTAGCAAATTAGGAACAGGTTTAACGGGTCCTGTTTTGGGCAACTATGAATAGATGGGTGGTGCAGGGTTTTCTATTTATAACTACACACTTAGTAAATTACACCTATTGTTGCACACCATGGCTCATTATACATGGATGGAGTCGTTTGCCATTTTCTCTTTAAGCTGCTACATAAATTACAAAATCAAAAGGTGCACATATAGCCTTTTCTTATAAACGCTTGGTACTATCTGTAACAGTGGACCAACTTATAGTAACCAATCACAATACACCTTTCACTAATTTATTGCAAACTGAAACATGATTGGTTGTTACAGTTTATTGAAATTTGCACAATATCTTACTGAAAAAAAACTCGATGCAGAATTCAAGTCGACCTGACTATGTTTAATAGACCTTAAACTCACCATATATTATACAATTTTATTGTACAATCTCATTTAGATCTACAATCAACTATATAATGTAAAAACCTGCTACACTGGATATAAATTGAATGGGTTGTTCAGATGTGCCTTACATTACATAGTTTTAAGGAGTTTGTACAGGGATTGTACGAATTCCTCCGAAGGGGCTGCTGAGAAGATGCCCAGGTCTCCCTTGCTATTACAGAGGCTGCCTGTCACAGTTCCTGTCACAGTTCCAAGCACAACAACATCAGGCTCAGTCTCTAGGGCAACCTTTCTCAACCTTTTCAACACAGAGGAACCCTTGAAATAATTCTCCGGTCTCGGGGAACCCCTGCTAAAAATTAAAAATCTACAACTCATGATACATTAGTGTGATGGCCAATGGGAAGAATGCTCCTTACACTTGTGGTCATTGGGAAGAATTACCCCCCTTACAGATATCTAAAAAGATCAATGATGTCATTGGGAATTTATATGAGAGGTAGAAATTGACCATTGCTCAAGGAACCCTTAGCAACTTATGGAGGAACCCTAGGGTTCCAAGGAACCCTGGTTGAGATCCCTGATCTAGGGGATGTCTTTTTGTGAATTTTTTTAGCAGAAATTTGAACAAGAGAGGACACTCCAAAACAATAGCAGAAATTGAAATCCTCTTGAAAAAGCCTTGACTGGAGGTAATAGGGAGTGACCACCAGTAATTCTAGGTCTCTGTAAGAGCAGACCTTGTCCATCCTCCTGTAACCTCTGGCACTGAAAGCCCTCTAGCACATGGACACTGCATCTCTTAAAGGACAGGTTCACCTTTGCAGGTAAAAAAAAAAAATATATTTTTATTCTGGAGCCTGCAGATCATTGCACCCGCGTTCAGCAGATTACGGGTGCAATGCCAGATTCCTGCAGACTCTCAGTACAGCTGTTTGCCCATACCTCCTGTATGAGCAGAGAGGTACTGAAAAACAGGAAGATTAATAAACTACAAGAGTGTTTGCCTGCACCCTCGCAGTTCATTAAGAACTACATGCCATCTGCTGCAATGGATGATGGTAGTTGTAGTTCACTCACTCACAGAACTATGGGAATGAATAATGTGGCCACGTGGGCGCAGTCCTGCACAGTAGCACTCTTTTTAAATCTGACAACAGGTGCAGGGAGAAGATCCCCAGCCCGCTGTCACAGATCGGGGGGTGCAGGCAGGTGCTCCTTGGTAACATGTTACATATTACAGCCTAAATACAGGTGTAACATGCAATATATTACCTAAGGTGAACTTATCCTTAAGCCCATGTTCACATCGGGACATTTGACATGCGATTTGACATGTCAAATCGCAGCCTGCTGCCGACATTGGCACCGTCCGAATCGGTGCAATGCCGACTCTAAGGCACCGCACCGATTTCCAAAAGTAGTTCCTGCACTACTTTCGGGGACTTCGGAGGCGATTTTAATAGACATCTGTGCATGAACCCGCACAGATATCTGTCAAATCACCCCCGAAGTCGGACTGAAATGACAGTTTGAAATTGTGAGAGTTCAGCTGATTTCAAATCGGCCCTCAGTGTGAACGTGGGTTTAAGCAGGGTCCAGCCAAATTTCCATCCATGTATGGGCAGGGTAGTAGTACAGAAGTTGATCTACCGATTCACTTTATTTTTTACTGTATTCATTTTGTTGATGCCATGTTTATTGATTGGGATACATTTTCGCACCTGGATCCTTTCGCTGTACTCCTCCCCCTGTGCATATGTAATTTGTAATTTTACATTTTGGGTTGGGTAGGGTCTCACTTCTAGCGCTGAACAATTGTGGTTTATATTTTTTTGAGTTGGAAAAATGTGATACTTTTGCAATTTCTAAAGGTCACTCCTCAATTATTATTATCTCTATATATTTTGCAATAACTGTGTGCAATTTGTCCTACGTGTACAAACACTGTAATGATAGGTAGCCACCAGTTGCCTTTCATTTATTTGACTTCTTCAGTAATGAAAAACAATTAATCGTTTGCTGATGAATATAGTATTTTGCACACTGCTTAGCACTGCCTGATTAGGGTATTAAGATGACTGTACTTTGGTGGCTATGAAATCATTAAAGCAGGCCTTGAAGTAAAATGCAAAGTCCCCTTACACCACCCAGACCCTCTATTCCCCAAACCACCTACTATTAGTGCTCATTTTCATGGTTGTAGAGGACCGTACACTGTCAACAGAAGTGTATATTTCTGGGAGTACAGGTGAATGCGTACAACTATGTGCAGCAGGCTGTACAAATTAATGATAGGCTGCAGCAGCATGCTATGAACTACAAATCCAAGTGCTTACATGCATACTAAGATGGATGAATAGCCCTAGATCCAAGCTGTCTGCATATAGAGATGCATATTCATTTCTGTACACATGTAAATGCTCAGATGTGCATTTAACAGGGTTCAGCACATAGGCGTGTGCACAGGGTGTGCCAGGTGTGCCTGGGCACACCCTAATCACCCCGTGGGGTGTAGATTCTCCCTGTTTAGAACCCTGATTTTTCACCAAAGCCCCCAACGGGGCTCCTAAAAAAATAAAAAAATAAAAAAATAAAATTGTATATAATAATAAAAACTAAAAATAGAAACTACTGAGACTATCCACTGCCCTACTGACAGCAAACTCTGCCCAATTGACACTGTCCACTGCTCTACCGACACCGTCAGTATATATACACATGCGCACATGCATGCATATGTGTTTGAGCTTTGGGGTGCACACCCTAATACAATAGACAGCGCATACCTATGGTACAGAATCCGCCTGTAATTGATTTGTACAGGTGGCAGACCCCTGTGTACTGTCCTTTGATTCTGTGCGAATAAACTCCTAGTAGGTGCAAAATGTACAGAGAAAAGTTAGGGTGATGCCACACTTCTTCCGGCTAGATCCAGGGCAATACAGAGTAGCTGAAATGTGGTCTATAGTGTTTATCGGTTGGTTTGCACATGCTGCATATTACCAAGACATATTTCCAGAAAAGGTGACGTGTCAAACTTGTGACTGAGCTGCGTTTTTACCGCCTGCCCCCAACTGCTCCACCTTATAGTGGATATATTTTTTTACCCTAAAATAAAAAAGAGGTTATATCTGCTCTGTGCAATGGTATTTTACTTCCTCTTCTAAGGTCCCCCAACCGTGCTCTCCGCTCCAGATTTTCTGAGAGTGCTTCCATAGCAAATCAACTGCTATGGGGGCACTCATGTGGGTGTGCACCCGAGATGGGCTGTGTGTGTCCATAGACACACACAGCACGGCTCAGCCAAGTCCCCTGCTCCTTACTCCTTTGATTTGATGGACTACCTCTGTGTCCTGTGAGAAAAGAAAGATGGGCACAGTGCTGGATCAAGAAAGGACTCAGGTAACTGTTTAGGGAGGTGGGCAATACAACTAATGGGACATGGTTTACATTAATACAGTGAATGAATTAAAGTGATTCTAAAGGAAAGATTTTAAAACATGTTATACTTACCTGCTCTGTGCATTGGTTTGGCACAGAGCAGCCCTGATCTCCTGCTTATTGGGTCCCCTGCCAGTGGTTCTGGTTCCTCCCCCCTGCCGGTTGCCCCCAATAGCAAGCCTCTTGCTATGAGGGCACTTGAGCAGGTTTGTTATTGAGCTGTGCTCTATGTATTTATTATTATTATTGTACAGGATTTTTATAGCGCCGACAGCTTGCGCAGCACTTTACAATATTAGGGCAGACAGTACAGTTACAATACAATTCAATACAGGAGGAATCAGAGGGCCCTGCTCATTAGAGCTTACAATCTAGGATCCATTCACACACAGAATGTGGCTCAGCCCTGTCCCTGCTCTCTCCTCATTGGCTGTGATGGATGGCAATGAGGGGAGAGAGACCCGTGAGCACATCACTGGATTGAGATGGGGCTTAAGGTAAATATTTTTTACCTTAATGCATATAAGCCGAACCACTTAAAGGCAAACAAATATCTTGACCACTTTAACTCCTTCTGTTCTAGAACAATTTTTTTCATTGTTTACTTTAAATCCCTAGACCATTATACATTTTCTGAAAGCAGAAGCCCTGTAGAATAAAAAGATAGTAGTTGTCATTTTTTTATGTTGCGCAACTGTTTATCAAACGCATATTTTCAGGAAATAAATAAATAAAATTAATTTTAGTGTGGACACATACCATATAATACCCACTTTTTGGGGAAAATATAAAAGAGGGAGATGTATTGAGTAAATAGATACCAAACATGTCAAGTCCTAAAACTGTGTTGCGCCCATGATATCATGAAAGACTATAGTACCCAAAACTCTCCATAGGCGAAATTTTAAAAGCATTTACTGCTCATCAGTTTAGAGTTAACTGTGAGCTCTGGTGCTAGAATTATTGCTCTCACTCTGTTTGTGTGGCGCTATTGCGGTTTACATACATGTGTACCCTGTGCGCACATTTGCATTTGCGGGTGTGTTCAGGGTAACAGGAGTTACAGTTCATTTTTTTTAAATAAATTTGATTGTAATTTTATTTTTAAAACAAGTTTTTTTTTTAATTTATCGCTATCGCAAGCGGCTAACAAACTCCCCTAGGATTGAATTGGGCAGGTACTCTTTATGGAGACATTGGGGATCTATTAGACCCCAATGTCTTCCCTGCTCACCAAAGCAACTAATCGAGCACAGATCTGTTTGCTTAGCAGCTTCCCCGGCTGTATCAGTGTGCAATGTACATGGTTGTTGCAAGGTACTGTGAGCATAGTGTCTCTTCACTGCCTGTCAAACACCCTCTGAAAAGGGATCCACCACGGATCGCTCTTCGGAGGACTGCCACAAGTGTGAACAAGCCCTTAGGCCCCTTTCACACAAGCGGAGCCCGTTTTGACGGGCTCCGCTGCTCAGCGGGGACCCATCTATTTATCCCCGCTGAGTCGGCGGATGACAGGACAGTCTCTGCACTGACCTGTCACAGCTCCATTCTCCTCTATGGAGGATCAGATGAACATGGACCGTCTGTCTGTGTTCATCCGATCCGATCCGCCAGACAGATGGAAAATAGGGTTTCCATCCGTCTGTTTTTGGCTGATCGGAGCGGATTGGATGTCAGCGGACATGTCACCGCTGACATCCATCGCTCCATAGAGAACAATGGAGCGTCCGTTCGGGTCTACCTGAAAAACTGACAGGCGGACCTGAACCATCCACCCGTGTGAAAGAGCCCTAACAGATACATTTTACACCCACTAACAACTAGTGATTTGTAAACAGGGAAGGGGCCTGACCTTGCGTTTTACTTCCACTTTTTCTTTATAATTCTTTGCTTCACTTTAGATCCAACTCCCGTCTAGTGTTTACATGTTATGGGTCTGTATATTGTCTCTTTTACCCTCCCCTAGTCTCCAGTTGCTCTAAATAAAGCAGAATAAACTCCAATTATAAACCCCTATAGCTTTTTCCCCCTATCTGAGTCCCATTGGAGAGATTTCACTTTACTTCCTGTCATGTTCACTCAACAGAGAATGAGAGAAAATCTCCAAAGTGTGGATAATTTCCTATTGAGTAGTTATCGAAACATACTACTTGAGGGTTTCCTCTTTTTTTTGTTTTTGTTTTGGTGACAACTCAAAATGTTGGTCTTTTCATTACTTCCAGACAATGGTTACCAATGGTCACCACCAACAAAAAAGAAAGGATCTACGTTGTATCTCTCCAGACCCAAAAAATAAGGTTCTAATCCTCTTACCACTCTATCTAAATCTAAAAGTTTGTATTTACACACTTTAAGGCTGGGTTCACACCTATGCGAATTGGATGCAGCGTACACCGCATCCAATTTGCATGACACTTGAAAGAACATTGCTTTCTATTGTGCCTGTTCACATATGTCCGGTACAGCTGGGGTGTGGATTCAGTGCGAATTGAAAATGAGTCCTGAACTGATACTGATGTAAACCTGACCTGATCCTGATCAAAAACTGACCTGAAAACGCTGAACAACTACTTTGTCAATTAGCTGTGAAAACGGACCTTCAATTGGCACCGCAATGGTGTGAATCCAGCCTAAGAGTATAGGTTTACTTTAATTAGTGAAGTAGATAAATGATACAGATTCTGCGGGTGATTATATAAGTGTCTTATATCATTTTCAATTAGCTGCAAAGCATGTGTAACTCATGCGCAAATTATAATGTAATTTGCATGTTAAAGTGATGATTTACCAGCTCTGCCATGTGTTCATACCACTGTGTGCACTCATATGTTTTGCCAAGCTGCTAGCAGATTGAATCACCCATATGCTGCCTACATTTCCAGGAGCTGACATCCTTGCCTTGGGTCTGCTGCTCCACCCAGTTGATGTGGCCATTGAAATTAGAGATTCCAGTTCATCCCTTAAATTACTGATGTATTTAAGTCCCGGGTGCCCAACCTACAGCCTGAGGGCCACATGTGGTTTGTTGAGCGGCCCCTTTTGGTGATCGGCCCTCGAGCCCCAGTTTCTGTGTTGGGACTGTGGTGGAGGAATTGATTTGTAAAAGGGTAACAGCAGACTGTCCCCAGTCACTTTTAATGTTTTCTGAAGCATGTCCCCAGTCTCCAACCTAACCTGTAGCATTTCAAAAGTTTCTGGCCATCATGATTTCCTCTAGCGTGTCTGCAATCTTCTCCAGCATTACATGTACAGAACATTATGTGTGGCCCTCTGGGAATGTCAGGGGCCACAGTTGAGCCTCCCATACCTGGTAGGTTGACAACTACTGATCTAAATTCTACAGATTCCATAATTTTAACCACTTAAGACTGAGCCTCTTTTTTGAGATGCGGTGTTTACGAGTTAAAACCAGTTTTTTTTTTTGCTATAAAATTACTTAGAACCCCCAAACATTATATATTTTTTTTAACACCCTAGAGAATAATATGCCAGTCGTTGCAATACTTTATGGCACACTGTATTTGCGCAGTGGTCTTACAAGCACGATTTTTTGGGAAAAAATTCACATTTTTGAGATAAAAAATAAGACACCAGTAAAGTTAGCCCAATTTTTTCGATATTGTGAAAGATAATGTTATGCCGAGTAAATTAATACCCAAGATGTCATGCTTCAAAATCGTGCCCTCTCATGGAATGGCGACAAACGTTGGCACTTAAAAATCTCCATCAGTGATGTTTAAAAATTTCTATAGGTTACCATTTTTGAGTTACAGAGGAGGTCTAGTGCTAGAATTATTGCTCTTGCTCTAATGATCGCAGCGATACCTCACATGTGTGGTTTGAACACCGTTTTCATATGCGAGCGTGACTTACATATGCATTCACTTCTGCTCGTGAGCGCGGTGGGGCACTTTAAATTGTTTTTTTTCTTATTTATTTTACTTTTTATTTTTACACCATCCTTTTTTTTTTTTATTTTGTTTTTATTCCTATTACAAGGATTGTATAGCATGCCAAGACCTCTTAAATATAAGATCTGGGGTCAAAAAGACCTCAGATCTCATATTTACACTTAAATGCAATAAAAAAAAAAAATAATAATAAATGTCATTTAAAAAAAAAAAAAAAAATCTCCTTTAACCACTTGACCACTGGGAACTTAAACCCCTTAACAACCAGACCAATTTTCAGCTTTCAGTGCTCTCACATTTTGAATGACAATTACTCAGTCATGCAACACTTTACCCATATGAAGTTTGTGTCCTTTTTTTGACACAAATAGAGCTTTCTTTTGACGGTATTTATTCACCGCTGGGTTTTTTATTTTTTGCGCTATAATTAAAAAAAGACCGAAAATTTTGGCCGAAATTTATACTGCTACATATCTTTGGTAAAAAAAAAACAAATTAGTGTATATTATTTGGTCCTTGTGTAAGTTATAGAGTCTACAAGCTATGGTGCCAGTCACTGAAAATTGATCACACCTGATGTACTGACGGCCTATCTCATTTCTTGAGAGCCTAACAAGGCAGGAAAGTACAAATACCCCCCAAATGACCCCTTTTTGGAAAGCAGACATTCCAAGGTATTTAGTAAGAGGCATGGTCAATTTTTTGAAGTTGTAATTTTTTCCCACAATTCTTTGCAATATGAAGGTTTTTTTTCTTTTTTTTACAAAATTGTCATATGTTAAAAGGTTATTTCTCACACCCAGCATATGCATACCACAAATTACACCCCAAAACACATTCTCCTCCTAAGTATGGTGATACCACCTGTGTGAGACTTTTACACAGCCTGGCCACATACAGAAGCCCAACATGCAGGGAACACCATCAGGCGTTCTAGGAGCATAAATTACACATATAATTTCTTGACTACCTCTTGCATTTTTGAAGGTCCTGGAGCACCAGGACAATGGAAACGCCCAAAAAATGACCCCATTTTGGAAAGTAAACACCCCAACATATATTCTAGGAGGCGTAATGAGTCTTTTGAACATGTCATTTTTTCCACAAGTTTTTGGAAAATGTGGAAAGAAAATGAAAATGCTTTTTTTTTACGCAAAGTTGTCCATTTATACAATATTTCTAACACACAGCATGTACATAGCAAAAATGACACCCCACAAAATATTCTGCTACTCCTCCCGAGTATGGCAATACCACATGTGTGACACTTTTACACAGCCTGACCACATACAGAGGCCCAACATGCAGGGAGCACCATCAGGTGTTCTAGTGGCATACATTTCAAATCTAATTTGACTACCTTATACACTACTGTGAGGCACTGTGGTGGCATGAATAGGCACTGTAGTGGCATGGATAGGCAGTGTAGTGGCACAGATGAGCAGTGTAGTGGCATGGATGGGCAGTGAAGTGGCACGGAGGGGCAGTGTACTGGCATGGATGGGCACTGTAGTGGCACGGATGGGCAGTGTAGTAGCACAGATGGGCAGTGTAGTAGCACAGATGGGCACTGTAGTGGCATGGATGGACACTGGATGTGTCACGGATGGGAACTGATGTGGTATGGATGAGCATGAATGAGGCATAAATGAGCCATGGATGGGGATAGATGAGCACGGATGGGGATGACTAAGCACGGATGGGGATGACTGAGCACGGATGGGGATGGATGAGCACAGATGGGCACGGATGGGGATGGATGAGCACGGATGGGGATGGATGAGCACGAATGAGCACGGATGGGATGACTGAGCACGAATGAGGATGGATGAGCACGGATGGGGATGACTGAGCACGGATGGGGATGGATAAGCACAGATGGGGATGGATGAGCAAGGATGGGGATGGATGAGCACGGATGGGGATGGATAAGCACGGATGGGATGACTGAGCATGAATGAGGATGAATGAGCACGGATGGGGATCACTGAGCATGGCTGGGTGGGTGAGCACGGCTGGGTGAGGATGGCTGAGCATGGATGGATGGGTGGCTGAGCATGGATGGATGAGCATGGATGGGGTGAGGATGGCTGGGTGGATGATCATGGATGGATGGGTGGCTGAGCATGGATGGATGAGCATGGATGGGGTGAGGATGGCTGGGTGGGTGAGCAGGGATGGATGGATGGGTGGCTGAGCATGGATGGGGTGAGGGTGGCTGGGTGGGTGAGCATGGATGGGGTGAGGATGGCTGGGTGGGTGGTGGATGGATGGGGTGAGGATGGCTGGATGGGGTGAGGATGGCTGGGGTGAGGATGGCTGAGTGGGTGTGGATGGATAGTGGGGGGTGCAGCCTGTCCCCCACTTTCACTTAGAAGCGCTGTGGGCATTACACATCACCCACCACGCTGCAGCACATCATCTCTCCCCCCTCTCTCCTCTCACACTGCACCGATCGGTGCGGAGAAGAGAGAGAAAAGCTGGCGGAAGCGCTGACTTGTTTACATGTGATCGCTATGGGCCGGTTGTTAACTGGTTAAGAGCTATGGGC
>BLSH010170685.1:2833683-2848808 GCA_018402905.1 Glandirana rugosa
TTTTTTTTTTTTTTTTTTTTTTTTTGACGTTTTTTTTGACGTTTTTTTTACACCGACGCCGCAAAACGCCTACTAACGCCAACTAACGCCAACTAATACTGTACCGGCGTTAACCGCCGTTTTTTGACGCCAACGTTTTTAGGTTGAAAAATAGCAGAGGGATGATTTTTTTAAAAAAAGCCTATTGACGCCGACGCTCACTAAAGCCGAAAAACTGCGTTTTTCTTTCTTTTTTTTTTTTTTTCCTTGAGGTTGGGCCCAACGTTTGTTTATTTTTTAAGAAACGTCTGTGTGTATGAGGCCTTATAGCGCAACTTGAGGTGACTTGCAACACTACTTCATGCCAGGTGACTTTGCTGTGGCCAATCATAGAAGGGAGGGGGTTGCCCTAAAATAAATTCTATTCTTTTCACTGTGAAGTCGCTTCTGTTTAGATGGGGGATCTGACTTGGAGGCGACTTCCATTGAATTCTATGGGCACAAGTCGGATAGAAGTCGCCTCCAAGTAGTACAGGAATCTCTTCTGAAGTCGCCTTGAAGTCGGAGCGACTTCATTTTTGTACATAGACAGCTCCCATTCACTTCAATGGGATTTCTTGTGTCAAGTGACCTGGGGCGACTTGAAGCGACTTAAGTCGGATCGCAAGTCGCCCCTGTGTGAACCGAGCCTAAGTGAGATGCTGCTTGTGTTTATTTAGGTGTGTATCTATAGTACCATCGGGGATGGCTGGTTTCTGTACTATCATTTGTTTTTATATATGGCTAGATTCCCTTTAATCCGTGTAAGTGCCATCCTCCTGTGTCATGATCCAAACTCCGTCCACCATGCTAGGCTTTGTAAAGGAGCTATTTCTGGATCTTGTGGGGAGGGGAATGCCACATGTATGGTGTGTGTTTAGGTAGAGGTAAATAGTTCCTCATCCCTGGGGATGACATGGAAGCATTGCTGTAAAGCGTGGCAGAGCTTCCAGCCAGCCAGGGATCAGGTTTAAGTCTCTGCCACGTCACTGGATAGAAGAAAAGCCTCCCTGTGCTGGTGAGCTGGGCCGCCTCCCTTTTCTACAGAGCTTTTGTTCAGCTGATGGCTTAAAAACATGATATTATCAGAATGCAGTGCTGGAAGCTGAGTGTAAACGTTGTCTGCTGCCGTCTCACTCGTTAGAATTATGATTTTCACAATAGCACAGCAGCATTCCCGTTGCTGGATTGGAACTTGCTTTGAGATATTACAGATGGCAGTTATTTTTAGTTGGTGGGAATCTTTAGAACTACTTGAGACAATTTCACTTTCTTATACTGCTTTTTTTTTTTTTTTTTTTTTTTTTGCTGTATTTATATGTATTTGTTGTACTTTAGTTTACTTTTAGTACTGTTCTTTGGTGTAGTTTTAGGGCTCATTCACATGGCTCATACAGGCTCTGCATTGGGAGCCATGCACTAGTCCCTGCGTCCCATACAGCCAAGGCCTATCCATTCACTTGTATAGACTGCCTGCACACAGCTACACACTAGTAGAAGATAAATTAACCTTCATATGATAGGGAGGGCTCTGCACCTGCGTCAATGAGCCCTTAGTGCCCAATTACAGTGTTTTGTGGTTTTTGTTTTGCCACTTTTTTGGGCAGTTTTTGCAGCTTTCCGAGTTATTCAATGGCCCTCAAAACGCTGAAGTTTTTGAGCAGTAGAAGGTGACGGCGTTGGTGAGCTGTTTCTAGAACGCGGGACCATCACGTTCTGAGGCTGTAGCGTTTTGGCGTTTTTTTTTTACACTAATCGGCAAAACGCTCACTAATGCCGTACTAGCGTTAACCGGCGTTTTTTTGACGCCGACGTTTTCTGGTTAAAAAATAGAGGAATGTTTTTTTTTTTTTTTATTTAAAAAAACTGCCTATTGACACCGATGCTCACTAACGCTCATTGACGCCGATGCAAAACGCAAAAAAAATGCAAAAAAAAAACCCACCAATTTTTCCCTGACGTCGGACCTGACGTTTTGTTTATTTAAATACATACGCCCGTGTGTATGAGGCCTAAAGGTTGTGTGTTTTTAAAAATACATGTCTGATCTATTTATACATTTTTTTTTATTTATTTATTTTTTTTTTTTTTGTGCTTGGGAGGCCCTATAAAAGCCAATGGCAATGCATCAGAACACATGTAACATGTATTTTGATGCACAGGCAACAGGTATTAACAAGCCTTATTGAATGGCTTTTAACCCTATCCAATCCAAATTCAAAATGTTAAAAAATCCCTGTCAGTGCACTAAGAAAACGCATGCTAATGCAGGGCAACAAAATGGAAGAGACAGAGTGCACAGCCCATAGTGTAGGTTATCCCTTTTAATCACTTCCCGACCGCATAGCGACTATAAGTGGCGACAGTGTGGTTCTGTCCCACGAATCGCTGATTATAGTCGCTCACGTGCACGACGGCTAGGGGGCGAGCGTGTGCCGCCGGTGGCACACGCTTTTGCCCGCCGCACACTCCTTGGGCTGGGTGGACTCTGTCTGCCAGCGACCCGCGATGGCCTATGACAGAGCCAGAATGGGGAACTGCCGATGTAAACACAGTAGTTCCCCGCTCTGTCAGGCAGTATGTCAGAGATCTAACTGACCCAGAGTACATGGATCAGTAGATCTTTGGTGCCCCTGGCACCCCAACCCCCATACAGTTAGAAAACACACAGGGAACACAGTTAACCCCTTCACTGCCCCCTGCAGGTTAACCCCTTCAATGACATTTATACAGTAATCAGTGGCTATTTAAATTTCTGATCGCTTTATAAATGTCATTGGTCCCAAAAAAGTGTCAAAAATGTCCGACATGTCAGCCCCAATATTACAGTCCAGATAAAAATCGCAGATCGCCGCCATTACTAGTGGAAAAGAAAAAAAAATGTAAGAACGCCAGAAATTAATTCTCATGGTTTGTAAACGCTGCAACTTTTGCGCAAACCAATCAATAAACACAAATTGCAATATTATTATTTATTTTTTTACCAAAAATATGAGGAAGAGTATAAATCGGTCAAAATATAAATGTATGTGTATATATATATATATACACACACACACACACACACACACACAATTATTATTTTTTTTTTTTTTCTTGGATATGCGTATTGGCAAAAAGTAAGAAATGTTGTGTGTGGTTTTTTTTTTTTTTTTTTTTTTTTTTTTTTTTTTTTTTTTTTGCAAAATTGTTGCTCTTTTTTTGTTTATAGCAGTGATCAGAAATGATACAGAGGTGATCAAATACCACCAAAAGAAATCTCTATTTGTGGGGGGGAAGACACAAATTTTGTTTGGATAAAACGTTGCAGGACTGTGCAATTGTCAGTTAAAGCGACACAGTGCCGAACTGCAAAAAGTGCTCTGGTCCTAAAGGGGGAAAACGTTTCGGGGCTGAAGTAGTTAATGACAACACCGTAAAACACAATATTGCACTTACAAAGGCATTGCTTGTGAGAGAGCACCTATGACATGAAGACCCCAGCTTTGCTGTGGACCTCTATGCTGAACCCTGGATGGCGGAGGGAAGTGTGCCTACAGTCTGTTCCTCTGGGTATCCAAAGAGCTGCATTGATCTGCCGTTACCTATGTTGTATTCATCGTTGTTGCTGAACTTTATTGCAGAGTTCAGTGTACATATGGACAGATTTTTGGCTAGGGTGCATAGCAGCACAATCCCTTTAATATTGTTTATTTATGCAGGACAGCACACCTGTCTGATGCTCCTCTTCCTGTAAGCATAGATCTGAAAAAAAAAAGCCCTAATACTTTTTTTTTTTTTTTTTAATCTAAAGGCAAAACTTTTTGATTTAATTTTCAATACAATAGTGAGGTTTTAGAACATCTGTCAAGCTTTTGTGGACCGTGTACCTGCTGCACAGATTCTGTCAGCCTCCTCCCCTTGAGTTTCCACCAGAAGAAGAACAGATTTTTCCAATGATGCCATTTTTTCTGGTGACATCCGTCTGTGAGGGGATTTGCTTCTCTAAGGAGAGATCATCTTACTTCCTGCTGCCTCTACAGGACAGGAAGTGAAGGGAAATCTCTTGAATAGGACTTAAAGCGGAGTTCCACACTTTTTTTTTGTTTATTAAAAGTCAGCAGCTACAAAGTGTAGCTGCTGACTTTTAATAAACAGTAACTTATCTGTCTCCCGGTCCAGCGACGGCTGCTCCCGAAGCCTCGCTCGTCTCCCTGCTCCTCCCGACGGCCCGCCATTCCTAGTGTGGGCACCTGGCCCGGCTTCACGGCCGGGCACCCACTGCGCATGTGTGAGTCACGCTGCACGTTCCTAGTGGCCAGGCAATCTTCTGGGACCTGTGACGCGTCCCAGAAGATTGCCAGGAGGGAGGGGCCGCCTAGGAGGAGAGGAGGAGTCGCCTAGGCGGCCCCGAGGTGGAAGGCGGAAGAGGGACAGGAAGTCCCTCTGAAACCTGGGGACACACTCCCCCCCAAAAAAGAAAAATGACATGCCAAATGTGGCATGTAAGGGGGCGAGTAGTGCTTAAAGCGGAAGTTCCATTTTTGGGTGGAACTCCGCTTTAAGTGGCAGACAAAAAACCTGATGGGGATTTTAACCATTCCCTATGCTATCTAAAATGATACTTTAGACCTATTTGGGGGGGGGGGGTTTATATAGGAGGAATTGGCTTTAGATATAAAGGAAATAGAGGCTTGCATTGCTTTTGACTTTTAAAAATGCTAGTTGCCTGGATGTTCCTGACATCAGCATTTTTGGAGCCGTTGACTTAGAAGCATGCAGTAGGAAGTCGGGGTGAAGTTATCCGCATGGATCAATGCAAGGGCATCTAGAAAACAATTGTTTCCTATGTGGCCTGTTCACACCATGTATAGATTGGAACAGAGTGTAATTTTTGATACTTCAAGTGGAGTTCCACCATTTTAAAAGTCAGCAGCTATAAAAAGTGTAGCTGCTGACTTTTAATAAACAGACACTCACCTGTCCCAAAAAAGAAAAGGAACAGTGCAATGCATTGTAACTGTGCATGGCACTGCACCTCCCCGCCCTTACACAACATACGCCAGCTGCATGCTATTACATATGAGCCCTGCAGTGATTTCTAATTACTAAACCTATTAGATCAGCAAGTCAGGCCCGTAGTACCGGTATTTTTAGTGCAGTTTCTCAACCTTTTATCAGTCAAGGCTCCCTTAAAAATTCTCAAGTCCATTCTAAAATGTGAAATCTGAACAAATAGTTTTAAATAACACAGCAACATGCACACATGTGGGACATCCAACGTTGGAGGTAATCTATTCTTCCAAAGCACCCTGGTTACTGACTAATATTCCAGATACCCCTCAGATTCTCTCCCTCACTCCGCTAATATGACCTCCATGCTGATGGAGATGGGCAAAGGATGCTGTGTAGGTGCCTGATGTCCTCCTTATCAACCCATGACATCATTGGTTGTTAGAAGGCTGGCGGCCGAAGGTCGTAGTGGTTCACACTAAAAAGCAGGCTTCATCCACCTGCTGGCTTATATACAATTTTTGGGCAATTTATAAGCCTGTTACCAAGGCACCCCTGGTTGAAAAAGACGCTTTTATTCTACAGAGGAGCCACTTCTATTTCTCAAGGCTGGTTCACACCATGAAAACGCACTCCAGATCCATTCCAGATATGTTTCTGCATGCCCGTTTTTGATGCGTTCCAGTGCGTTTTTGGTGAATTTTTGATGCATTCCAGGTGCTTTTATTCATCTTTTCCTGTTTATTTATTTATTTTTTCACTATACTAGGGTCCAGTGCATTTTTTGTGTTTTACTGCGTTCCAGTCCAGTGCAGGTAAAATGCAACATGTTCTACTTTTTTTTTTTTCTGGAACTGGAAAGCTCTCAAACTGACTGCACCGGTACTATGCCATTGAAAACCATATAACTTTCCATGCGTAGACCCTGATTACACACATTTATTAATGTGTTCAGTTTTAGCCTAGGTTCACACAGCTGCGGGATTGAAATCATGTGAGTTTAGCTGAACTCATGATTTCATACCCGCCTGTCACTCTGACTTCGGGGTCTATTTCAGAGCAACTGCGCGTGTTCCTGCACTGATGTCTATGGAAATCACACTGAAGTCGCCTAAAGTAGTACAGAAACTACTTTTGGGAATGGGTGCGGATTTGGGCGGTGCAATTGCCATTGATTTGGCATGCGATTTGACATGTCAAATTGCATCAATGTGAACCTAGGCTTCAAATGTTCCCAAGAATGAAGAATCACATGTGGATTTTACAGCTAAACTCCAGGAAAAGTGAAAATGCACCCTTGCAGTGGGGCTGCAAAAGCAAGGTTAAATGTTCATGTATGTCTAGGGCAGTTTGACTTGCCAATCTTCCACTCTAGCCAATTCCTCCATGCTGCTTATGGCCTCATACACAAGGGCGTATGTTTTAAAAATAAGCAAAACGTCGGGTCGAGCGTTGGGGAAAAATCTGTGTGTTTTTTTTGGGCATTCTGCATCAGCAATAATGAGCGTTAGTGAGCTTCGGCGTCAGGCGTTTTAAAAAAAAAAAAAAAAAAATCCTCTGCTATTTTTCAACCTAAAAACGTTGGTGTCAAAAACACTGGTACAGCGTTAGAGGGCGTTTTGCGGAGTCGGTATCTAAAAACGCCAAAACGTTACAGCCTCAGAACGCGCTGGCCGTGGGTTCTAGTTTCAGCTCACTAACGCCGACGCCCTCTACAGCTAAAACGTCTGCGTTTTTATGGGGCCATTGACTAACATGGAGAGCTGCAAAAAAATGCCTAAAAACGTTGGCGTCAAAAAACGTCCGTGTGTATGAGGCCTTACCATCCCTGGCACTTCTTTTCCTCTGCTTCCTGGTCAGGTCCTTTGACCTCATCAAAACCTATGCAGGGCCCAGCATTGTATGTGAGGCTGCCGTCTGCCAGGGGAGCGGAGGAGCAGGGAAGTAAAAGTGCTTTTGCTGTGCCCTAGACAAGCATTTATAAGAGAAGTACAGGCAGTCCCCGGGTTACAAACAAGATGGGGACTGTAGGTTTGTTCTTAAGTTGAATTTATTTGGAAGTCGGATCAGGTACATTTTTTAAATGTAGGTTCAGCCCAAAAAAATTTTTTTTAAGCTTAACGGGTAGCATAGGGAAGGGGTAACACCCCTGTAATGTTTGCTTTGCTGTCTGTTTCTCAAGCCTGAGCGGGGCCGCAGGTCGGGCGGACTCAATGTCCGCCGGCGACTCGCGATGCCCTGTCACAGAGCCAGAACAGGGAACCGCTGATGTAAACACATCAGTTTCCCGTTCTGACAGGCGGCATGTCAGAGATCTACTGATCTCTGTACTCAGGATCAGTTGGATCTCTGGTGCCCCTGCCAGCCCTGCCCCCTCACAATTAGAACACGTCCAGGGAACATAGTTAACCCCTTCACTGCCAATGACATCTACACAGTAATCAGTGGATATTTTAAAACGGTTTTATCCCCTAGAGAAGAAAAAACACCTGCAAGGCCAAGGCATAATGAGCTAGTATGCAGCACATACTAGCTCATTATGAAATACCTCAGAACGAAGCTCCTGCAGGTTTGCTCAGTCCCCGAGGAGGGAGCTGCCATGTTCCCTCCGTGGATCCTTCCGGGTACGTGGCTCCGGCACTGCGAGTGGCCGGAGCCGCGAGACGTCACTCCCGCGCATGCGCGGTAGCCAGTCTTTATGGCTGACTTTTCGGCAGAGTCCAGCTCTATGCTCTGGGCCTTCTGACGCCTGTGGCACTTGCAGTGAGAATATCTCCTAAACTGTACAAACCCAAGCGTCCTCTTTGTTCCTCCCAAGACCTCCTGCTCTCCAGCTTCCTCATCACCTCCTCCCATATTCACCTGCAGGACTTCTCCCAAGCCTCTCCCATCCTCTGGAATTCCCTATCCCAATCTGTCAGACTGTCCTCAAATATATCCACTTTCAGACGATCCCTGAAAACTTTTCTCTTCAGGAAGCCTTATCTTCTTTATTAGCTCATCCCCCACAGTTATTGCCCTTTTGTATTACTTGACCCTCCCTTCTAGATTGTAAGCTCTAATGAGCAGGGCCCTCTAATTCCTCCTGTATTGAACTGTATTGCAATTGTACTGTCTGCCCTAATATTGTAAAGCGCTGCCCAAACTGTCGGCGCTATATAAATCCTGTATAATAAATATTCATTTTACCTACAGGTAAGCTTTATTATGTCATTTTAGGGGATACAACCGCTTTAAATTTCTGATCGCTGTATAAATGTCATTGTTCCCAAAAAAGTGTCAAAAATGTCCGTCATTTCCGCTGCAATATCGCAGACCCAATAAAAATCGCAGATCGCCCCCATTACTAGTAAAAGAAAAAAAAAATTGTAAAAACCGCTTAAATTAATTCTCATGGTTTGTAAATGCGGCAACTTTTGCGCAAACCAATCAATAAATGCCGATTTTTGCGTTTTTTTTATTTTCCCACAAATATGAGGAAGTATATAAATCTGCCAAACCCGATGAATACATTTTTGCCTGGTTCCTGACCAATAGAAATAGGGGCTGATTGATAGCCATTCAAGAGCAGCTGTGGCCCTGATGCACCTTTATTTTCAATGGAAACGTCTTGCCCTTCAGTTTAGAGAAATCTATCTCGCAAGACTAGCAGGATTCAAGCCTCTGGTGTATGCAATAGCGCATGTGGCCAGAGGTCTGGTGGCTCCCATCGCTTCGTGGATAACTCTGAGACACTCCCAGCTGGGTGGGGCAGGTGTAACGGGCGTCGGTGCACCCAAAAGTGTCAACAGTTTCCGAGTGTCTCTGAGCCTCACCAGCGCCCCGGCACCTCTGGCCACATACAGTACTGCATACACCAGCGCCACCGCACCTCTGGCCACCTACACTACTGCATACACCAGAAGTGGTTGTAGAAGGAATCCGCTGAGTTTCCATTGTTTCTTATGGGGAAGCTAGCTTTAATATGAGTGCTGTGGATTACAAACCTGCTTCTGGAATGAATTATGCTCATATACCAAGGTATTACTGTACTTCGATACAAATTCAGGCCTTCATTGCTTCCCTCCTAAATATGTTCAATGTCTGGCTGCCATGCTTTCAGCCATTGATCTGGAACAGGGAATCTCCAAACTAAAGCCCTCCAGCTGTCGAGGAACTACATGTCCCATGAGGCATTGTAAAACTCTGACATTCAGACATGACTAGGCATGATGGGAATGGTAGCTCCTGAACAACTGGAGGGCCATAGTTTGGAGACCCCTGAATTCTAGAACAAGCAAGCACTTGTAAAATCACTGAAATCAGAATTCTTCATCTGCAGCATTGTTCAGGGTTAGTGTCTAAGAAGTAGTCTTGCCGCCCGCCGCAGCGTGACTGCGACAGTGGTTCATTATCGCAAACCGCAGTCACCTGACGACGGCCACGATAACAAGTATTGTGAGCGCTCGCTGCCGGATGCACACTCACGCTCTCACTGTGTTCCGGAGGGGCCAGGGAGCGGGTAGGGCGGACTCGATCTCCGCCGGCTACCCGCGATGGCTCCTCCGCAGTGAGCAAACGGAGGTCCATGTATGTAAACAAGGATCTCAGTTCTGACAGAGGGGGAAGGGATGTGATCACAGGCTTCCTGTATATGGAGGCCGTGATCACTCCTCGCCCCCATACAGTTAGAACACACTGAGGGAACACAGTTAATCCTTAAAGCTGCCCCTCCAGGTTAACCCCTTCACTGCCAATGGCATTTACACAGTATTTAGTGCATTTTCATAGCACTGATCGCTGTATAAATGCCAATGGTCCCAAAAAAGTGTCAAAATGGTCCAACATGTCCGCTGCAATATCGCAGTACCACTAAAAAACGCACATCGCCGCCATTACTAGTAAAAAATAAAAATGGCAGTTGCTCTTTAAATTTAAGGTCTTATTCTTGCTGGTAGTTGGAATCTTTAATATTTGCAAACAAAATGAAGGCTTCCTATTTAGAATAAGCTGTCAGGTTAGTAAAACAGTTTGTAGTGTACATAGATTTGTAAAACCATGGGATAAAGGAATATTCCTGAACTTTGTTTTATCTCATGGTTAATGTGAAATTGTGTGAATGCATCAATGCAGTGCATGTTATCTCAGCTTGCAGAGCTTGGATTCATTGAAATTAGTTTACCAAAAATCTAAATATTGCAGAATATACAGCCTCATGCTACATAACTAAGCTCCATTTCATGCTGAATAAACTAAATTATTGGATAGATTTCTACTCCAAAAGAATTTTATTTAAAATAAATTTGATAAAAATAAAAAAAAAATCTGATTAAAATCAAAAATCAGTTTTGTGTGGTGGTTTTTTTTTTTTTTTTTTTTTTTAAATCATTGATTTGTATTTACCCTGGTTTAGGTCTAGAGGCGTGCTTGCAAGGCAGTGGTCATCTTAGAGGTGTTTGGGGTTGTTATGTTGGAATACTGCCCTGCAGCCCAGTCTCTGAAGAGAGGGGATCATTCTCTGCTTCAGTATGTCACAGTACATGTTGGCAATCATGGTTCCTTCAATAAACTGTAGCTCCCCAGTGCCGGCAGCGCTCATGCAGCCCCAGACCATGACACTCCCACCACCATGTTTGACTGTAGGCAAGACACACTTGTATTTGTACTCCTCACCTGGTTGCCGCCACACACGCTTGACACCATCTGAACCAAATAAGTTTATCTTGGTCTCATCAGACCACAGGACATGGTTCCAGTAATCCATGTCCTTAGTCTGCTTGTCTTCAGCAAACTGTTTGCAGGTTTTCTTGTGCATCATCTTTAGAAGAGGCTTCCTTCTGGGATGACAGCCATGCAGACCAATTTGATTTTAAAAGCACACATGTAACTATGATGCAGTGTGCAGCGTATGGTCCGAGCACTGACAGGCTGACCCCCCACCCCTTCAACCTCTGCAGCAATGCTGGCAGCACTCCTACGTCTATTTCCCAAAGACAACCTCTGGATATGACGCTGAGCATGTGCACTCAACTTCTGTGGTCCACCATGGCGAGGTCTGTTCTGAGTGGAACCTGTCCTGTTAAACCGTATGGTCTTGGCCACCGTGCTGCAACTCAGTTTCAGGGTCTTGGCAATCTTCTTATAGCCTAGGCCATCTTTATGTAGAGCAACAATTCTTTTTTTCAGATCTTCAGAGAGTTCTTTGCCATGAGATGCCATGTTGACCTTCCAGTGACCAGTGTGAGAGAGATAACACCAAATTTAACACACCTGCTCCCCATTCACACATGAGGCCTTGTAACACTGAGTCACATGACACCGGGGAGGGAAAATGGCTAATTGGACCCAATTTAGACATTTTCACTTAGGGGTGTACTCACTTTTGTTGCCAGTGGTTTAGACATTAATGGCTGTGTGTTGAGTTATTTTGAGGGGACAGCAAATTTACACCGTTATACAAGCTGTACACTCACTACTTTACATTGTAGCAAAGTGTCATTTGTATGTGTGTATGTATGTGTGTATATATATATATATATATATATATATATATATATATATGTGTGTGTGTGTGTGTATATAATATATATATATATAATATATTATTTTGTATAATACAAACAAATTATGTGTCCTTAAGATGGAAGCCAGGATAATATTACAGCTTGCTAGGACTTGATATTTCTTGATCTCTGCATTTACTTTAGCCACTATACCCATTGTGCTTTATTGGTCTGTGACTAGAAGACGACAGTCTGTAGGGTTGGAGTTGCACAATGGCCCCAGAGGCTTACAGACAAGTTGTGACATGAGCCGCACCTAACTGCGCACCTCACGGAATGGTCTGTTTACTTCTATGCAGCATGTAAAACATCCCCTCAAGTCACCATTTGTAATATTAATTTCCAGACGTTTCTCGCCATGCTGGATCACAAATCTGCACCTCTGGTGTGTATCTTTTTAGTTTGAAAGATAAACTCCAAGCAATGTGTTGAATACCTAGATTAAACGTCTAGATGAGAGCCATTATATCTGCCAGGAATTTATTTCTGTCAATCTAGTCTTGGGATTCACAGGAGACCTATTTTTTTCTGCTGCTGGTAAAGTATAACTAAAGGCAAATTTTATTTATTTTTTTAAAATCTCTTTCCACTTTTTTTTTTTTTTTGCTGTCTGTCCCCATTAGGCTGGGTTCACACTGCTGCGGTGCGAATTTTCTGCCAATTGAATACGATTGTGATGCGAGTTTTTTCAGTATAGGCACAAGTGCGATTTCTACATGTGTTGGTGCGAATCTACTGCAAAGCTGTAGCTGGAGTTGGAGGGGGAAGCTATCGCAGTGATGTGAATGGGAGATTCTATGGAGCTGAATTCGCAACGCACAGCATCGCACATGGATCAAACTCGCTCAGGACCCTTTTTCTTCACGGATTAGATTCGCAACGCATCAGTGTGTACTGCACTGGTAGAACACTATGTTATTGGAGATGACTTGCGAATTTAATCTATTGCAACGCAATCTATTCGCAGTACAGTTTGCAGCAGTGTGAACCAGGCCTTACACAGCTTCTTCTTCCTCCTTTGTCCTGGTGATTGTTCTCGCAGAAAATGAACAAAACACTCAACTTGTGAGTGGCCATCAGAACAGGAGTAGAGGGGGAATCTTCTAATGGGGGCACTAGTTCTGGTGGCTGCCAGGGGTTTCCTCTTGCATCCTGTTGTTGCTATGGGATAGGAAGTGAAGGAAAGTCTTCACTGTCTGTTCCCTGCTCTCATCTTCTATCGGCATGCTCATTGTTGGCACATGAGCACTGCATCACAAATGTCAGACTTGTGTGCGGTTTCTCCCGCTTCCAATCTGGGCTTTGCTGTACAGGGAACTCCAAATGGCTGATACCAAGCCAAGTTCCGGTTAGAGCTACACGATTAATCGTAATAAAATCACGATTCACCCCCCTGCAATCTCCATCACGCATTACCGCGATTTTCAGTGCAGTTAATGCAGTCCAACTTGTGGGGTGACACGGCGCGACTTAGAAGCCAATGCAAGTCATCTGAAGTCTCCCCAGGAACCTTTTTCTAAGTTGTGAGTCTCTCCTATCTGGGCAGCCTGCCAAGTCTGAGAACATTGTTGGTGAACGAAGCAAAGATTTACAATGTTTCTACTTATCAAAGGAATGAACTCCCTATAGGAGAGTTCACTTAAAGACTAAATCTTTTCTGTTGTTTGTTGCTTACAAGTAAAAGTCCAGTATTTTCTGTTAGAACCACCAAACATTTATATAATTTTTTAGCAGAGACCCTAGAGAATAAGATGGTGGTTGTTGCAATATTTTATATCAGTGTTTGCGCAGCAGTCTTTCAATCGCAATTTTTTGGGGAAAAATGACAATTAAAAAAAAAAAACTAAACAGTGCTGTTAGCCCAATTTTTTTTTGTATATGTAAGATGTCACGCTGCGAGAATCATGAGAGAATTGCGATCTTTTTATTGTAAGAAAAAAAGTAGTAAACCACTGTTTTGTTTTTTTTAAACCTACAAAGCAAAGTTATAATGTGCTAGTATGCATCAAATGCTAGCACATCATGTGAAACTTCTCTTAAAATGAATCCATCCAATGGTGTGCTGTCACCGCTGACGAGGCTTCCATCTTCACCCAGTCCCGGTGCTGGGGGGGGAATCCTCCTTTGGATTTTACTCCCACTTTAAAAAAATAAAAAAATAAAAGTCCATTGAATTTTATCCTTCGCCTAAGGAATTGAATTCTGACACGTTACTTGCCTTACCTTATTATGTTACTCTTTTTTTCCTGGAGAGTCTTGGGATCTCCTCTGTTAGATATTTTATTTGTGATGGCCTGTCTATCGTTTATTAAAATGTTTTAACTCAAAAAAAATGCATTCATGAATACAAACATTCATTAGGTTCTTTTTATTATTTATTAGCTCTGTCTGAAGTTCAGCCAGCCTTAACACGGACCTTCAACTTAATAAAACATTCTCCCCCCCCCCCCAAAATGTTATATTATTTACCCCTTGTCTCCATTCTTACCTAGGTAAGGCTCACATCCCCTCTGCTTCTGAAGCCTCCTGGGATATAAACGTCACATATCAGAGGGGGCCACCGGCTTCAATACAGGGCAGACCTGGTGGAGCTTCATCAGGAGGCCGGCTTAAAAGATAGGAGTGGAGTTAAAAATCACGGGGGGAGAGAAGTTCCTCTTTAAATTTTGTTTTTGCCAGCACTGAGGTCCTTCATCCAAGTTTTTTCTTTTTTTATAGTTTTGCTGTAGGCCACATTAGATTGTTAATGATATTTATTTGCACACATAGGACTGCTAGAGGTAGCACATAATGAATCTGTAAATGAAATACTGTAATCAGAATTACTGTTACAAGATTTACGTGAAAGGCAAATATTACATTTAGACAAGGGTTTAGATTTAATAAGAATATGATTTGCTGAAACCTAGTTTACAGTAAAAGGTTATTTGCGTTGTTTTTCCCACAGACTGTACAGCAGAAGAGAACAGACAGTCTTCTGAGTCTCTGGGGTCTTTTCTGTGCTAGCAGATATATCTTACCATCTTTGTAACATTTTGCATAATGTTGCTCTGTGGCCTACAACGGTCTGAGTACAGAAACAATTCTATATATACTTCTGCCATATGATTTATCACCGTGTATAATTACAAGAACTGTGTTTGTGTTGCAGGCACCATGAATCAGACGCAGCAATCAGAAGAAGAGGTTCCTGCTTATCTACGGGAGGAGGCACCAGAGGGTAATTGCAGTTCTTACTCTAAGGGATTGGCCTTTTCTAATTTGGCCTCTGTGCTATGTTGGGACTTAAACTGATGCTAAACACTGTTTAATTTGCATTGTCTCTTCTATTTCTGTATGTGATGGCACTGTAATTATTTTAACCACTTGCCGACCGCCCACTGTCGCTTGACGGCGGCAAAGTGGTTCAATATCGCAAACTGAGGGCAACTGCAAGATCGCGGATCGTGGGTGCGCTTACTGTGTTCTGGGGGAGCCAGGGAGCGGGTAGGGCGGACTCTGTCCGCCGGCTACTCACAATTGCTCCCCCGGAGTGACAGAACGGAGGTCCGTGTATGTAAACACGGATCTCCG
>BLSH010170685.1:2856276-2888821 GCA_018402905.1 Glandirana rugosa
TTTGAGGACGTTCATCGTAGACACCCCGCCACTTCCTCGCCACATATTTGGTGATAAGGTGGCGGGGACGGTAACCTTACTTGCCGGTCGCGAAGGTTTCACCGACATGTTACTAAACGTAAAATTACTCACTTTATTCATAAACTAGGGGATACTTTAGTCGTTCTAAAGACCGAGGGTCCACAGAAGATATGTCCGTTGCTCGACTTTAATCCTCGTGAGAATTTCCCTCACGATATTAGAGTCGAACAATGGACAAATTGGTGAAGGAATGACCCGTGAATTTGGGGGGAGGACGGGTCCAACGCTGCACGACCGCGCAATTGTCATTCAAAATGCAACAGCGCTGAAACCTGAAAATTGGTCTGGGCAGGAGGGGGGTTTAAGTGCCCAGTAAGGAAGTGGTTAAACAGGTAACAAGCTGAGATTATAGCACTCCCTTTAAGAGTGCTCCTAATTTCAGCTCGTTGCCTGTATAGAAGACACCTGGGAGCCAGAAATCTTGCTGATTTCATAGGGGATCAAATACTTATTTCACTCATTAAAATGCAAATCATTGTACAGCCACTTTGGAAGCGCTGGCCGTTCATTCCAATGGCAGGGGCGGTGGAATAGTGGTTTATACACCGCTCCTTCACCGCCCCACAGATGCTACTTGCAGGAGTTTGTTTCATCTCCCACAAGCGTGCCGCCGCAGTGTGATAGGACACACTGGGTTTAATGGAAAGGCGCTTTACAGGCGCTATTTTTAGCTAAATAGCGGCTGTAAAGCGCCCTAGTGTAAAACGGGCCTAAGGGCACATTCACACCAGTGGCCACCTCCTGCAATGGCTGCTGGTGTGCGCTTGGAAGTAGACTGTGCCAATGTACTAATGATAATGCATAACGCTGTTTGACATTACCAGAACATTCCAAAAAAATGTAAAGTGACATTTCATTCACAGCAAGGCTTTGCGATGGTAGTGTACTGTGGTGTCTTACTTTTTTTTTATTTTTTATGCACATCCATGAACTGAACACTTAGGACACCAGGCAGCTTGCCTTGTCTATGCGTTAGAACTGCAATGGGCATCGATGCCCAGCAGAGACAGTGCATATGATGTGAATGGGCCCCAAGAGGAATTTTACCCTCCCTTTCTGTTGCATCTGCTGGAAAGAAAGTCAAGGGATATACCCACAACAGACCACAGGGGAAAAAAAAGATAATCGGTTCTATCTGAAACCTACTGTATCCAATACTGAAAGCTTAAACTGAAAAGGTCTAAAAGTAATCTACCTAGATTGGTAGATGGATACATAGAGAGAGAGAATAGTGTGCATAACAGCTAGTGTGCTTATGTACCTACCTACTCTTTTGAGGAGACGCTTGTGTATATAGATATATTCATGAATGCATTGTGGCATCACTATTTTATAAAGATGGTGACTTCCATACATCCAACTCTCAATAATTAAAGCTTTTCTCTGGCGGTTGAAGTAGCTGTTGACACAGAATTGTCTTTCACATGTTCTCCATCGCAGCTCAGTGCAGTAAGCAGTGCCGAGTTTGCTTCATTGATGTGACAGGTGAAGACCTACTTTGAGGGAGGTAGGGGTTTGCCAGAGATGTTAAGCCAGACAGAGGAGAGGTGAGAAGTGCACAGAGGAGATGAACGTATTTTGTTTGCCGTTTGAGCTCTTGGTGAAGGACAGGCTGCACGAGGGTGTCAAAATAAAAGGAACAGATGTTGCACGACGTCATGGCAAACACCTTTCGAAGAGTCTACTTTCCGTTCATACACAATTGGAAAGTGAAATTCATGTTTCTCAATTTTTCCATTTGTTACGTATGTATTGCGTGTTTGCACTCCTGGCCCTGACCATTTTTCTCATTACTGCTGACTGTGGATGGTTTATACACAGACCTATACCTGTGTGTATTGTGTCTGTAGACGAACACAGTAACTTGCAGGTCGTTGTAGGTCATGCACAGTGCAGCTCACAGCAGGAGAAAAGCAGTGCATACAGGGAAATCAGAAGAGCATTATCTCTTTAAACTTTAAAGAGACCATTCATTTACACAAAAAATCTCTAATAATATTATGTGTTTTTAAACTTCTTGTATCCATGTTATTTATCTGTAAAATCATTCCTTGGGTTCACATCCAATACCCATGCTGTGTGTGTCGATGGACACACAGAGCCTGGTTCAGGATTGAGCCCGCAGGAGTGCCCCCATAGCAAGCGACTTCCTATGGGGGCACTCGACAGAGGGTAGGAGCCAGGAGCGCCAGCAAGAAGAAGGTATGGCATGTTTGATAAAAAAGGAAAAAAAAATGTGTGATTACAATTTTAAGTTGGTGGCCCAATTCCTTGAACTAAACATGTCCACCTTCCTTCTTTCCTTCCTTCCTTTGGACTCAGGACCTATAAAAGTCTAACAAAGTTTACAGTTTACAAGGTTTAAGATCTTTTCATAATATATATATATTTATTTATTTATGTTTTGTTTTGTTTTTTATAGTAGTACAGTGGATTACAAAAAGTGTAGCTGCTGAGTTTTAATAATCAGATACTCGCCTGTCCCATGGTCCAGCGATGCAGCTG
Source organism: Glandirana rugosa (assembly GCA_018402905.1). Taxonomy (NCBI): domain Eukaryota; kingdom Metazoa; phylum Chordata; class Amphibia; order Anura; family Ranidae; genus Glandirana; species Glandirana rugosa. The sequence goes on from BLSH010170685.1 coordinate 2,858,863, forward strand.
CCCGCTGCCTCGCTCCTCTCCCCCCATAGCAAGTGTGGGCACCTGGCTTTGGCTTTAAAGCCTGGTGCGCACTGCGCATGCGCGAGCCACACTGCACGCTATGAATGGCCAGTGTACCTTCTGGGACCTGTGACGTGTCCTAGAAGATTGCTGGGAGCGAGGGGGGGCAGGTGAACTTCCGGCTCCACGGCACCAGAAGAGGAAGTGGGAGCTGGATACCTGTAAAAAAACAGGTATCCAAACCCCCCCGCCCCCCAAAAATGAAATGCCAAATTTGGCAAGTCAGGGGGTCACCTTTACTGAAAGCGGAAGTTCCACTTTTGGGTGGAACTCTGCTTTAAAGTGGTTTCTCCACTCGTAGATGTATCTTTTTAGAGTCCAGTCCTCAAGAAAGCAGGTGATTGCACAAAAGTCTCACGTCTATCCCAGAATCCTGGCCTGTATGTGGTCCTCCAGGATGGGAACTGTGCAGCTTTTAGCCAGATTGTCTCAGCAAACCATACCATTTGCCCTACTGAGAGTGTCTTCCAGTTACATTTGCTAGAACACCCATAAACCCTGTTTATCTTGAATGCTAAATTCAAGGGAGGGAAATTTTAGAAGAACTTCACACCCACCCTCCTTTTTTAAATCTAGGCACCCCATTGCCCTTATGCCAATCCAGTGGTACTATGCCAGTCAGAGTCCCTAAAAATTAGAAACTATGACTTTAAAATGACAGAGCTCAGGATCCATGGGTGTATGCCATCTTGTCCAGGTGCTTTATTCACCTTTTTAAGGGCTCTTTCACACGAGGGGATCGTTCAGGTCCGCCTGTCGGTTTTTCAGGCGGACCGAACGGATGCTCCATTGTCCTCTATGGAGCGATGGATGTCAGCGGTGACATGTCCGCTGACATCCGATCCGCCAAAAACAGATGGATGGAAACCCTATTTTTCATCCGTCTATCGGATCAGGTGAACACGGACAGGCGGTCCGTGTACATCCGATCCTCCATAGAGGAGAGCGGAGCTCTGACAGATCAGTTTCAGCAGAGTGCAGAGACTGCCCTGTCATCCGCCGGCTCAGCGGGGATAAACTGATGGATCCCCGCTGAGCAGCGGAGCCCGTCAAAACGGGCTCCACTCGTGTGAAAGGGGCCTTATTGTGTCTATCATTCTTAAAATTTCTGGAGCATATCAAATTTGAGCCATTGTGGACCATTTGGGGCTATGTCAATATGATTCGCATTGTGGACATGAACTCCCCCATGCTCCTTTGTATATACAAAGTTGAAGAAGGAATGTAATAAGTTTGCCTTCTCTTTGTCCCCATTCACTCACTCCAGATTATTTTGTAAAGGGCCTACATGCTCAGACCTGACCTTTTTTAGGTTTTCAAATTTCATATTTTTCATATGTTTTCATATTTTTGTTTTAAAAGCTTTTCCTTTGTATCCATAACTTGGTTATCCTTAATAAACATACTCACACCCAGTGAATGCAACAGTTTGTAATCTGCAACTGCACATCTAGTTCTGTGTCGCCATTTTCTTTTTTGCAACTGTTCCCCTGATGATGTGGCACAGTGTTTGACCATGGGCTGGGGAGGAGAGTCCCCGGTGTCTGTGCCCCCTGGGAGTGATCGTTCTAGAGGGCCTCTTATTAAAACTTGGTTGTGGGACCCCACAGTGTGAAATGGCACATGGTCATAGCACCAAATACTTTTTTTCTGCACTGCACCTTTTAGGACTTGGCCTTTTGGCTAAGTCTGGGCCAATTTTTGTTACCAGGCCTCAGGGCCCGGCCAGTGCACATTTAAGGGCCGCTTAGTTCTTTATTATTTTCTCCTCCCCTTTCGTGTGTGTGTTTGTTTTTATTTCTCACTAACATGGAGGGTGTGAGTCCTCATTCTTGCCCTGACTTCTAGGTGGAGGATGTGGCCATTGGGGAGAGCCCACCAGGACTTCTGGCAAGGGGGACCATGTCGTTCTGTATGTCCCTGTCAGAAGCCTTGTGCCCTGGGGGATCAGGGAGAGGTCCTACCTCTTTGGGGGTGGACAAAGCACAACCTTAGGCTCTGTTCGGCTCGATTCTGCCCGCGACTCGCAATAGCAGGAAATCGCGGGATGCCCGGGCGTTCCCAGAGCATTGCCCGTTGATTACGCCCGTCGCCCAAAAATAAAAAATTACATGAGCTTCTTTTGGGCAACGGGCATCCCGCGATTCTGATCGGGCGTCTTTACCGCAATTGTCGCCCGACGGATCGCAGGAAAATCATGCCACATATGGGGTGCTATTTGAATTAACGGGGAACGCTCGGGCGTCCCGCGATTTACTTCTATTGCGAGTCACGGGCAGAATCGAGCCGATTCCGCCTGCAACTCGTATCGCTCAGATGTGAACGGAGCCTAAAAGTGCACTTTTTAGTGTGTGTTCACATTTAGTTTGCTTAATGGGTTTTCTGTTTTCGTTTTTCAGCACCACCGCGGATTCAAAAAAGAAAAGTGCGTGTTCAAGTGATGTAGATTGCCCTAAACATGTCTGGAATCCATGACACTTGTGTATAATTTGAGAAGGGGATGGGGGAGGAGCAGTGGTGTTGAAAAAGCAAGGTGAAGGTCAGATTTAGGAATTATTGGTTACATGCATTTTCTTTACTTGGACTCATTCTGCTTCCTTCACTCAGTCCATAGATTGTCTTCCCTTTAGCTCCCTCTGGTGGTGACTAGGAACAGCTACTGCAGAAAAGTATGGAAAGTCAGTAATGGGGGAAAAACTGTCACAGCTAATCGCACAGCTTCCAGAGTTCACTTCCTCTTTAGAAGAGATAGTTACTGTTTGAAGATGCTTCACAACAATAAAGCTGTGTATTGGCTTCATATTTTATTTATTTTTTTTCAGATTTAAAATGACTGACTGTTATGAGGAATATGGGTACTGCCATTGCAAGCCTTCTGAAAATGCTGAATTTCTGACTAAATAAAAGCCCTTAGTGCTACTTATCTTTGTACTTGTTTAGGGTCAGCATCTTGGATAACCTTAAAGTTAAAGCATCAGAATGACAGTTGGGGAATCTTCTTTCTCAAACGAAGTTGGCAATGGCAGCCACCATCAGATATTCATGACAGATTTTCTTTAAACTTGCATTGGTTCTAGCCATATGTTTAAAATCGATCACATGCTAATAATAATTTCTGAATTTCTTCCAGAAACTGTCAAGGACCACCCTCAGCAACAACCTGGCATGATCTCTCGTGTAACAGGGGGCATCTTCAGCATCACCAAAGGAGCGGTTGGCGCCACCATAGGTGGAGTGGCCTGGATTGGAGGCAAAAGCTATGAGGTGACCAAAACAGCGGTCACATCGGTACCTAGTATAGGAGTTGGCATTGTGAAAGGCAGCGTGTCGGTGGTCACCGGTGGTGTGGCTGCCGTGGGATCAGCAGTCTCCAGTAAAGTCTCTGGAAAAAAGAAGGACAAATCTGACTGAACCAATCATCTTATTTCTAGAGGACTGTCCCAGCCGCGATTTGGTGTCTATCGAAGAGTCAAGCCAATGCCACGCCACATAAGACACTTGTAATTGTAGCACCGGTGCGGTAATCAAGCAAGTGGAAGGGAGCGCAGTAGTCGTATTATAGTGAACACAGACTATAACCCCGTTCACTGACACTGCGTTTCAAATGTTACATTTATATTACACCAAATCATGTTTGTTTTGTTCACAAAAATGTTTTGAATTTTTTTTTTTTTTTTTTCCTGGAACATGACATTCACGCAGCCATTTGTTTAGAGGACTTTGTTAGAATTTTTTTTTCCTTTTTTGTGTGCGTTTTTGCTTGGGTTATGAAAAGCCACAGCACATAGTTGTGTTTATTATAGTTAGCTGTTAGGTTTTTTTTTTTCTTTCGTTTGTTTGGCTAGACCGATGGAGCAATACCGTAATGTATCGATCCATTGAAAATATCCTACATGGTTTACCAAGTTCAGTGCAATTGTATCGGTAGATGGTGGAATAGAAGATTTGCTATGGTAAAAATAGAGGTGGAACTCTTCTTCTAGGAGCCTTCTTTGTTTTATGTCCGAGAATTTCAAAATGCTGTTCTTCCTCATATGTTTGTTTCACAATATATGTGATATTTTGTGCTAGATCAGTGCCAGTGTTCTACGTATCTCTCTCCATTATTGACTTGCATCACATCTGCAGAAGTCTTTCAATGAGACCTGTCGGGGTAAATGCGGGAGCTCCGTCAGTGACTCGCTAAGCAAGGATCAGAATGACAGCCTTAGAATTTGCACCTAGAGAAATTAATCCTCATTGGCAGCTTCCATATTTTTATCCTGACAAGCTCTCAGTTTAATCAGTAACTTCAGTTAAATATAAAACCTGTGTTAGACTGTAATAGGGGCCATTACTTCCTAAATCTGCTTACTTAGTGTATGCATTGCAAAAACTTTTTTTTACAGATTATAGAAGGTCTAAAGAAGTATCACTTTTTGTTTGTTTTTACAGTATATTCAGTTCTTGGTGGGACATGTAAAAACGTTTTCCCATCTTCCTCGCTGCCTTGTAAACACTAGCTGCTGTGCCAGACAGGGCGCCCCCCTTGTCACACCGCCACAAGAAATGCAGGGGGAGGTGAAACTTGTTAGCCTCCCATCCCTCTGCATTCCCCATGGTACTGCTTGCCTTACACAAGTGCCAGGAACCAGAGACAGGAGCTTTGCTAACAAGGCAGCTGTCTCCTTCTTAACTGCAGTGTCGGGCAGCTGTGTCCCAATGGTGAATGGGGCGCACTATCCAACATTGCACCTAACTTTACAGGGCATCTAGCAAGATGGGACAAAATGTGCAATGTGTTTTGTGGGAACTGAATACTGTTAAAAAAAAAAAAAAAAAAAAAAAAGGTGATTTGTCACACTGGGGAGATTTCCCTTCACTTCCTGTACCAGGGATGCAACAAGCTGAGAGGAAACCTCTGTTTAAGGCTAGGTTCACACTGCTGCGGTGCGGGAACCCTGCGAATTCACTGCGGGTTCCCGCATCGCAGGTCTCTGAGCGGCAGTTCACACTGCCATATGCGATCTCTGGGGAGTGTCAATACAATTTTAATGACACGCCCAAATGAGTACGCATATCGCACTGCGAACTGCAAACTCGCACAGGAATCGGATCGCATGGTGTGAACCACCATGCGATCCGATTCTGACCCTGCGAAAAAAAAGGGTCCTGTGCGAGTTTGCTCCAATTGCGATGCGAATTCAGCCATACAATCTCCATGGCTGATTTTGCATCGCACAGAGATCGCATATGGTTCACACTGCAGTGCGGTGCGAAATCATATGCGATCTCTGTGATCGGAGCAGTGTGAACCTAGCCTAAATGAGAAAAATTTCCCATCTAAGACACCTGTCACCAGAACACGTGTCCCTATTAGAAGGTTTATCCCTCTTACTCTGACGACTCAAAAAAAAAAAGTTGGCTTTCCCACCACTTTCTGTCTTTGTAACTGTGGCCATCAGCACAAATAGAGGGGAAATGTAACCCTTGCCTACTCTATCCAAAAGATTTGCTTTTACATACACATTGAACATTTGTATTTCTCCATGCAGCAAGTTTGTGTTCTTGCGTGTTTAAACTTTTTAAGTGTGATTTGTATCTAGCCTTTAATTTGTGTCAAAGCCCTGCTCTTTGATATATGCCTGAATTGGGTTGTAGCTAAACCTTTTTCACCTTCTTGAATGCTATGTTGCATTATCAGCCAGGTGAAGGTGTTCTTCACCCTATTCCTCAGTTTACCAGTCTGTGTAACCACTCCCATTTGAAATTTCAGGATAAGAGTAGCTTACTAATAACACATTTGTCACATAGTGGTATCTACAGCCAATATGTTTTCTATTTTGCATGGAGCGGGCAAGCCCCGTCAGTAGAGATTCATATTACCAGTTTTTTAAGACTGAGTACGAGTACCAATACTTTTTTCAAGTACTCGCTGATGCCAATTACTGATACCTATTTTTAGTGTTGTGACAGTTTGTGTTTGTTTTTTTTTTTGATTATTTTTCGTTTCGATGTTTTGAACCGCATCCGATTCACATGACTTGAGAACTAAAATACTTTTCTATGGAGCTGGTTCACATATGTGCTGGCTGGCCACAGTGCGATTATTTTATTTATTCCTGTACAATTTTCAGCCCGATTCACATGCGATTTTCCAATGTCATACACTTTAACAATTTGCACTTGAATCGCACCTGAACCACTGAATGAAACTTCACCTAACTTCACTTTTACAAATCGCACTGCAAACAAGCTCCGCACATATATGAACCCAGGCTTAGGTGGTGGTTACAGCTAAGGATGGGCTCGGGCTTGTTCAAAACCAAATGTGCCCGAGCCCGCCAGGAAGTGAACCCTGCACTGCGCTAATCACAGGCAGTGAGACATTTCCACGATGTGCGGCTGCAGCGATCGGGGAATGTCTCGCTGCCTGTGATTAGCGCAGGGTTCACTTCCGGGCGGGCTCGGGCACGTTTGGTTCCGAACAAGCCTGAGCCCATCCTTAGTTACAGCTTGCAAACTTGAAGGTATCGTTTTCAGTATCGGAGCATTTGCACAGGTAGAAGTAGTGCTTAGTATTGACACAACACTACCTGTCAGGTTTTACTGCTATCTGGACTTTTGGAAACCTAGAGAGCTTTCTCCTCACATCCGCTTCTGCTGACCGCTGTTTCAACAGATGAGAAGCAAGTGAAATTCTAAAATGCTTTTCTTCAGTAGGGTGAAGGCTAGAGCCGCATGTCACATTTGTATTTCTGTCTGTTGCAGATTTTACAGAGTTTTTTTTTTTCCCCGCTCTTGTCTGGAGTTTTACCTTAATTTATTGTTATTGGTGGAAAAAATAGAAACCAAATAGATCTCAAGTCCGCTCCCTCATCATCTTCTTGTTAGTGCCTTATAGAATACCCTCAGGTACAATGCACAAATGCTAATTACACTACCGTCTGCATTAAGTGTAGCATGCTGTATAAAGCTGTGTTTTTTTTGTTTGTTTGTTTTTGTATTATTTTTAAAGGGGTCAGTCAACCAAACCAGGTATTTCAGTTTTTGGTGTATGACAGCAGGTGCAATCAACCACAGCCAGTTCCTTCAACCCTCTATAGGTAGGGTCTCTGTACCAGAGGTCTACCCACTTATTGGGGCAATTTAGGGCCCATTTACACTTGAGTGATCTCGTGTGTTAGGTTATCATGCAGTGAGTTGATGTAGCCCATTCATTGACCGATGACTTTTTTGGCAACACAGTGAACCACAATGCACAGATCTACTGTACAGTGCATTGGGGGACCTTTCATGATGGCAACGCACTGCACATAGAGCAGGTGCATTGCCATACATTGTGGTATTATGGTGCACAACACACAAGTGTGAATGGACTATGAAGGAAATCTATCTTGGGAAGGTATTGAGGCCTCTGTTGAAAACCTCTTTCTAAAATTAGACGTTGGTCTGACCTGAACCATTGGTTTTGGGCTTTTGGAGTCGTTGACCCAGAATAAGTATTAGTGCATGTCCAGCTAAAACTCCTATTTATTTATTTTTGGGGGGGGGGGGTAGAACTTCTGGGTGTCACCAGCATTTGGGCAACCATTGGAGAGCTCCCTCCTTGTTTCCTGCCACAGCAGCAAGGGGCAAAGGTTTCATCACACAGGAAGTGAGGGGAAAAATCCAACAGCAAATCAAAAAAAAAAGCACACTTTTGGCTGGATATATACTTTAAGTGTTCTGGCTTTGCATGCATGCTTTCAGTGTATGTCTTACAAAGTTAAAAAACAAAACAAGACCGGCAATTGGCTTTTTTAGAAAGAATTTAAGGCCCTTTTTATTTATTTCTTAGAACTCTTGGGAGATGGGTGCATTCTGTTGATCTAAATTTTACATACATTTCTGAAATGCCAGTTTTTGGAGGGCTGACCCTTCTCCATCCTCTACCTTTGGTCCTTGTATTGGTAAATGACTGACACTCCCACTGTTCTGCTGAATTAGGTGCAGTTGAACAGACTTGGTTTGCAAGTATTTTTATTTCCTTTCCTTTTGAAGGTCCAGAAAGTGGTAGCGGCCATATTTTTATACATTGCAGGATGCTTATTTTCTATATATATATATATAGGGTATAATTATTTGCTATGTTTACTAGGGCATGCTAAGCAGGGCCACTGTGCAAAATTGTTGTGCTAAACTCAATGACTGGCTTTTATCTTCGGACTCCTACCCTTTGTATTTTTAATATACCTTTAAGATATGTACTGAAGTAGTCGCCCACTTGAACTGTGAATTGTGGTGAGGTAAAGAAATAAACTATGTGCCTAAATGCATTTGTATTGGGATGTTTCTAAGCTTTTCAAAATGTATACACTGATTACTAAAAACGATCAAAACTGTCTGTTACCACACAGTACTTTTTGTCTTTCATTTAACCACTTCAGCCCCAAAAGGATTTCCAGCTTTAGGACCGGAAAACTTTTTTTTCAATTTTGGCACTGCGCCGCTTTAACTGGTAATTGCGCGGTCATGCAATGCATTTCTTAAACAAAAGTTGTGTCCTTTTTTTCCCCCAAAAAATTGAGCTTTCTTTTGGTGGTATTTGTTTACCTCTGCGCTATTTATTTTTTGCGATATAAACAAAAAAAGACCGAAAATTTTGGAAAAAAATATTTTCAACTTTGTTATTACAAAAATACAATAAACTAAATTTTAGTCATAGATTTTTGCCAAAATGCATTCAGCCACATGTCTCCGGTAAAAAAAGTAAATTAGCGTGTATTGGTTTGTTCAAAAGTTGTAGCGTCTTCAAATTGGGGGTACATTTTCTGGAATTTACGCAGCTTTTATTTTCTGACTGCCTATCTTGTTTCCTGAGGTGCTAAAATGGAGGGGCAGTACAACCCCCCCACCCCCCCAAATGACCCCATTTTGGATACCCCATGTGTGAGCCTTTTTGGGAGCCTATCCGTGTACGGGACCCCAAAAACCAATCCCCTCCTTTTAGGATTTCTAAGGGTGAAAATTTTATGCCTTCACCCCACACTACCTATCTCAGTTGCGGAGGCCATGAAATGTCCAGATAGCAACCCCCCAAATTACCCCGTTTTGGAAAGTAAACGCCCCAAGGAATTTGCTGAGAGGCATGTTGAGTCCATGGAATATTTCCCACAAGTTTCGGGGAAATTACTATTAATTTTTTTTCCCCACAAAGTTGTCACTAAATTATGTTGCTTGTGCTTGAACATACCATGGGTATATGTGAAATTACACCCCAAAATACATTCTGCTGCTTCTTCTGAATACGGGGATACCACATATGTGAGACTTTTTGGCAGTCTAACTGCGTACAGGACCCCAAAAACCAATCACCACCTTCAGGCTTTCTAAGTGCGTACAAAGCTGATTTTACTCCTCACTTCCTATCAGTTTCGGAGGCCATGGAATGCCCAGATAGCAGAAACCCAAACCCCCCCCCCCCCCCCAAATGGCCCCATTTTGGAAAGTAGACACTCCAAGCTATTTGCTGAGAGGCACATTGAGTATTTTGCAGATCTCACTTTTTGTCACAGTTTTAAAATTTGAACAAAGTAAATAAAAAAAAAAAAAATTCTATTTTTTTTTTCTTCATTTTCCAAAACAAATGAGAGCTGCAAAATACTCACCATGCCCGTTAGCAAATACCTTGGGGTGTCTACTTTCCAAACTGGGGTCATTGTGGGGGGTTTTGTGCGACATCTCAGGGCCTCCAAAAACCGTGATGGGTACTGAGGAGTAAAATCACCATTTTATGCCCTTAGAAAGCCTGAAGGCGGTGATTGATTTTTGGGGTTCTGTATGCGGATAGGCTCCCAAAAAGTCTCACACATGGGGTATCCCCGTACTCAGGAGAAGCAGCAGAATGTTTTTTAGGGTGTGATTCCACATATATCCATGGCATGTGAGCAATATATCGTTTAGTGACAACTTTGTGTAAAAAAAATAAAAATTTGTCATTTCCCCAAAACTTGTGGAAAAATCTAAAAAATTCCATGGACTCAACATGCCTCTCAGCAGATAGATTGGGGTGTCTACTTTCCAAAATGGGGTCTTTTTTTTTTTTTTTGCTATCTGGGCATTTCATGGCTCCGAAACCTGGATAGTTAACGAGGAGTGAAGGCATAAATTTTGCCCTTAGAAATCCTGAAGGCGGTGATTGGTTTTTGGGGTCCTGTACGCGGATAGGCTCCCAAAAAGTCTCACACATGGGGTATCCCTGTACTCAGAAGCAGCAGAATGTATTTTGGGGTGTATTTTCACACATACCCATGGCATGTGTGCAATATATAATTTCAGTGACAACTGTGTATTTTTTTTTTTTTTATCATTTTTAGTTTTATCACAGGGATTTTAAATATCCCCTATGATGAAAATCAGGATTGTCGCATAATAAATAAATAAATATATATATATATAATTTTTTTTTATTTTTTTTTTTTTCTTTAAATTTGGGGTCTACTAGATTCTAGATCTTTCCCCAGTCCTTAAAGCATCTGACCACACCAAAATCGATGTGATAAGATGCTTCCCAAATTTCTCAATGGCGCTGTTTATATCTGGCGAAACCGAAGTCACAAAGTGCTCGTAGCCTCCGGTTTCTATAGAGATGATTGGAGCCATTCTAGTCTTTGATCAGTGCTATGGTCAGCTGGCGCAACCACCAGATGCAGTCTCGCGCCCCGGAGGGACAGGGGAGCCTGAGAAAGACATACTAGTATGTTGCTGGTCCTTGTTGGGCATATAGTGTAATGTTCTTTTTTTTTTTTTTTCTCCATGCAGCCTGTGGGTTAAATGAAATAAAAGAATCAATCGGTGGGTTTGCCCACCATTAGAAAACCTCCCTTCATCCACCCACTTCTAATGGTGGTCATAGCCCCTTTTTAAAAAAAAAAAAAATACCAGAGCATAGGGGCAATCTGCCCCAATTTCCACCCAGTGCCCCTATGCTCCAGAATATTTGCTCTTCAGCTGTGCTGGTGAAATAATCTCCAACAGCGCTGGAGTCGCTGCTTTATGAATGGTGGGAGCAAATGCTTTTGCTGTCACCATTAATAAATCAGTGCTGCAGCTGAATGGTGTACCTGAAAAGGAATATACAATAACCCGGGAGACCCATAGTGAGCAGCACAGATTCCGTCATGTCCCGGGTGGGTAAATATGTTGACTGTTTTCTGCAGCCCCTTGTTAAAAAGTCTCCTCCTTTCCTTCAAGATACGAAGGATGTCATTAACCTCCTGAATCGTACTCAGGTACACACTCAGATGTTGATTGCTACTGCAGATGTAGCATCCTTGTATACCTGTATACCACATGAAAAAGGCATAGAAGCAGTCACACATTTCCTGTTTAAGGATGACTCTCTCCCTGTGATGCAGAAGAAGTACATCATGGAACTGTTAGAATTTGCAGCATTGCATAACTATTTTTGGTTTGACCATGAATTCTACCATCAGATCAAAGGTGTTGCCATGGGGGCCAAATTCGCCCCCAGCTTGGCAAACCTTTTTATGGCTAAGTGTGAGGAAGACGTTGTCTATGCCCTCCAACAGCCACAGCCGCGGCTGTGGGCTCGGTACATCGATGACGTCCTCCTCCTATGGGAAGGTACGGAACAAGAGTTGAACAACTTTTTTGAAGTTCTAAATTCCAACAACAGAGGTATCTCCCTCTCCCATGAATGGAGTAGAACTGAGATACATTTTTAGACCTGGTAATTCAAATCAAGGACGATAAGATCGACACCAAAACCTACTTCAAACCTACCGATAAAAATGGGTTCATACCAAAGGACAGCTGCCACCATGAATCTTGGCTTAAATCGGTTCCCCGGAGCCAATTTTTGAGGCTCAGACGCAACTGCTCGGATACCAAAGATTACATGGACCAGGCTAAGGTTCTGCAAGGAAGATTTGCCGATAGAGGATATGAAGAGGATCTCGTCAGTGACGAACTCAATAAAGCCCTTGGAACCAATAGGATGTCATTATTAGAAGAAAAACCTAGAACTCAATCTGTGGAAGATAATCATTTTAAATGGTCCTTTTTTACCACTTTTTCACTTCAACATAGACAGATCAACCATATCTTCAAAAAAACATTGGGGGGTACTCCAAAGGGACAAGGTGTTGGGTCCTGTTTTGCTTTCAAGGGTGAAAGTTATATACAGAGGAGCACCAGCCCTCCGACATAGGATTGCCCCCAATGTCGTTGAGCCTCCTAAGAAGTTGAGTTTTTTTCAAGACCTAAAGGGTTTCTACCCCTGCCGTAAATGTCGAGTCTGTAAAATAAACCAAAATAGAAGTAGGAAAATCACTGAATTCTCCTCAACTGTCAATATGAGGTCTTATCCTATTAAATGTTTTTGCATGTGTGAAACCAGGGATGTGGTGTATCTTCTCACATGCCCCTGCGGCAAACAGTATGTGGGAAGAACTATTAGAACTTTCTCTACACGTGTCAGCGAACACATTACCAACATCATTAAGGGGAAAACGAATCACAGCGTTCCCAAGCACTATCTGAGATTTCATAATAGAAATCCTGAAGGCACTACATTCTCAGTCATTGATCGATATGTCCCCCCATGGAGGGGAGGTGACCATACTAGGGGGGGTATCCCAGCAGGAGGTTTTCTGGATTTATAAATTGAAGAGCTTTTATCCCTTTGGCCTCAACATTGATTGGGACATCAACTCATTCATTAATAAAGCTTGACCTTCAATTATTTGGGCCCCCCCTCATCAATGACATCGATTCCTTTATTCCATTTCACCTTTCTCTTAATATACACACCCATCGGGTAATGACCTCTCTTCAACCTTATTTCTATTTGCAAGGAATGGGGTGCAGAATACATGATGTATAATATATATGCTTCTGCCATTGTACTACTTTAATTATGGGTATATTTCTACATGTATTAGCTCACCTGACCTAACCGATTTTTAATTTTAATTTTTTTAAAATTTTAGTGATGTCCTTCCCATATTAATTCTTTTGTGATCATATATGCAGCCAAAAATTTTTTGTGGTCATATATGCAGACTTATTGTATTTATTTTGGGTTTTGGTGTTGTTTTTATATGGTTGGTGGACCTTCCTCATGAAGGGATTCACTGAGCGCCTTCAGTGCTCTCCATCTTTCTGTTGTGTGGCTGGGAGCATGTGACAGACACGCTGTTGTGGGTTCAGCCACCCTCTTCTAAATTGGAATACAAGCCCCCGCTGCGTCTCAAGTTGAAATGTATCTTCCTGTTCCGCCCGAGGTGGAACGCAAACAAGGGATGCTGACGTGACTTCCGGTCAGGTAACTTCTGGCGCGTCATTTCTGGCGGAAACGGTTCTTGAAACGCACGCAGAGTATGGCGTTGCGATAGACCGTTTTTCAGCACAAATTCAACATTAACTATACTTCAGCGCCCCGTGTTGTGTTCGAGTTTAGTATCAAGTGTGGCAGCCTGGTATTTTATGTTCAAGGCCTTTTTATGTACAACCGGAAGTGTCATGGTGGAACGCACACCGGTCCGCCATGACCGGAAGGGCTTGTTCCTTAACATGACTAGCTAAGGCTATATAAACGCAGCCATTTGGGGGGTCAGCAGCCCCTGGACGACGTCTAATAAGATGAAACGCGTCGGGCACTGCTGACCCCAAATTGCTGCGTTGTTTTTATTGATTCTTCACCATAAGCTTGTGGATTTTATACATATTATCTGGTGGAATCTTTTACATTTGTGATATCAATAAATATACACCCTGTGATAGAGGGTATTCACACTACGGAGAGTCCCCTCCTTTTTTATATATTTGGGAATTTGGAGCCACACTCCTTGGAGCAGGTGTGTCAAGAGGAACACACAGCGGGCTGGACTTATCGGGTTGGACCGTTTCACGTGCCTCCACCCCGTGAGGATCTGCTGACCCCCCCCAGGATTGTGCGACGGGCCCCGTTTGGAGAAGGACGACCCTCCCACCCTATATATATATATATTCAGGCGCGAATATATTTACCGTCTGGTAAGCCTCAAATTCTATTTATGGATTTGACCGGATATGTGCATACTGTTCATCACGGTTTATCACGTTGACAATCACCTTTCTAGTATCACCATAACTACTATTTGTTGATTTTTTGGACCGCACTGCCACATAGGCACTTAAATTGGACGATTTGTTATTGTTTTGCACTCTCTGTGGAGTATAGCTCCATAGGACTTCCAATAAGTCTTTATGAAGACTCAACACTTTGGTTTTCACTATCACCATTCTTTCATTTTAATTTAACTATTATAATATGTTATAACACTTATGAAGTCATAATTGCTTTTCACTGTTAACAGGGTTTGTGGATTTATATGCCTACTTTGTTGATAGACTCACTTCGAACACACTCAATAGGTGTTGGGACTGGTTGAGCCCTGGTCTCCATAACCGAGGGTTTTTAGCGCCATTTTTTATTCTTACTTGTCTTTTTACGATTAAAGTTTGGTCGTAGTATGGCAGCTTTCTCTCAAATTTAAATCTCACTCTATAGCCTAGTGCGGTCCTACCTTTTTCCTTATAATATACAATAAAACACAGTAACATAAAAAAAATTACATACCCGCTAAGAAGAAAAAAATGATAAAACACATTAACAATAAACATTACAGGTAAGCAGTAACATAAAAAAAATTACATACCTGCAAAGAAAACATGACAAAAACCCGTAACAAAACATTACAGGTATGCATAAAAAAAAATATTAACAATAGAGAGAGAAAACGAGAGAGAGAAAAAGAAACGTACAACTGGTTTTGGCTTTTTTTTTTGGTACGCCTTTTTTTTTTTAACCACTTGCCGACCGTCAATTGGCACTTGACGGCGGCAAAGTGGCTCTGTAACGCGGATCGCCGTCATATGACGGCGGCCGCGTGATCGCGCCTAGTGAGCGCACGCGCGCCGACTGTGTCCGGGGAGGGCCAGGGAGCGGGTGCGGCGGCAATTGATGGCCCCCCCGGAGCGAAGGAGCGGAGGTCCGTGTATGTAAACACGGACCTCCGCTCTGTGAAGGGGGAAGGGCTGTGATCACAGCCTTCCTGGTACTTAACCCTTAGAGCGCCCCCTGCAGGTTAACCCCTTCACTGCCAATGGCATTTACACAGTAATCAGTGCATTTTTATAGCACTGATCGCTGTATAAATGCCAATGGTCCCAAAAAAGTGTCAAAATGGTCCGACATGTCTGCTGAAATATCGCAGTACCGCTAAAAATCGCAGATCGCCGCCATTAATAGTAAAAAATAAAAAAAAAAATAAAAACCCCAAAAATGAATTCTCATCATCCGTAAACGCGACCACTTTTGCGCAAACCAATCAATAAACGCCGATTGTGATTTTTTTTTATCACAAATATGAGGAAGAATATAAATCGGCCAAAAACGGTGAAAAAAAATGTTTTTTTATATTTTTTTTTTGGATTTGTATTTTAGCAAAAAGTAAGAAATTTGTTTTTTTTTTGCAAAATTGTCGCTCTTCTTTTGTTTATAGCGGCGATCAGAAATGACGCAGAGGGGATCAAATACCACCAAAAGAAAGCTCTATTTGTGGGAAAAAAAAGGACGCAAATTTTGTTTGGGTACAACGTCGCACGACCGCGCAATTGTCAGTTAAAGCGACGCAGCGCCGAATTGCAAAAAGGGCTCCGGTCCTAAAGCTGGAAATCCTTCCGGTCCTTAAGTGGTTAACTAAAAGCTGCAACTGGTTCCAGGTTTGGGTCTCTCAAAATGCACTGGCATATTTGGAGACCCTATGTAAGTGTGTCTATCACTGTGTCTGCTGTACCTTACGCTAATAATGCACTAATGTGTGGTAGCGTTCAAAACCGTCTCCAATGCAGAGACCAGGCTGGTCAGGACAGGTGGGACAATAAGTGCGGGTGTCACGCCTGTATCCACGTCGTCTGCAGACACAAAATCTTTTTTGGGGTGTTCTGTGACCTGGGGTACCACGTAGAACTCGTGCAAAGTGCCTCCCATGCAGCCGGCTAACTGCATTCACATTGTGAAGTGGGGGTGCTGCACCATCTGAAACAGAAGGGCTGTGACGATCTCTTCCATGAATTTGAGGAAGGATCCTGTCAGTCCTGGCGCTCTGTATAAGACAGTGTTCAGTAAAGCCAATTGAAAATGGTATATAGACACTTTTTTTGTACCAGCATCTGGCCTTACGGGTAATTGGGTACAGTGCCAATAACTGGTCTTTAAGGGCCATCCTTCCCATATTTAGGTTATAATCGTGGACACGGGTTTCTCCAAAACAATATTTTCCGTAGGAATTTGGACAGTCGTATCTGCATGAAGGGTGGTCAAAACGAAAACATTCCGATTGTCCCTCCTCTTCATCGTGAGCAAATTATTACACTTAGCGCAGACTCTCACCCGGTCTAAGACGGGAATCTACAAGCTGTTGGGGGAAGCCCCGGCGATTAGGTCCCATGGTGCCACATTTGATGATCAAACAAGTGACTAAAAAGTGGCACACTCGTGTAATTGTCCACGTACAAGTGGTACCCCTTTCCGAATAAAAGTGACACCAAGCTCCACACAATCTTGCTAGCGCTCCCTATGTTGTCTGGGCATCCTTCAGGCTCTATGTGACTGTCTTTGCCCTCATAAACCATGAAACTACATGTATAGCCTGTGGCCCTGTCACAGAGCTTATACATTTTGACCCCGTATCTGGCACGTTTGCTGGGGACGTACTGTTTGAAAACAAGACGGCCAGCAAATTTAATCAGGTACTCGTCCAAGCACACAACTTGGTTGGGAATAAAATGTGTGGCGAACTTGGTGTTGAGGTGGTTTATGAGGGGCTGAATTTTGTTGAGCCGGTCAAATTCAGGGTTACCCCGTAGACGACAGAGTTCATTGTCACTGAAGTGCATGAACCTCAAAATCTGCTCATATCGTGTCCTGGCCATGCAAGCAGAGAACACGGGCGTATGGTGAATTGGGTCAGTGGACCAATATGACCGCAACTCAGTTTTTTTAGTTATGCCCATGAGGAAGGAAAGGCCCAGAAAGGTCTTATTCTTGAACCGTGATTGGTTTCCAGTCTCTGGCAAGTGTCAAATGGAGATTAGCGGCGATGAATTCACCAGCATATAAATTGCTTTGGTCCACTATAGATCTATAGAGATCTTCCGTGAAATACAGCGAATAAAATTTGATGGCCATAAAATCAACTGTATTCACCAAGATTCCAGGTTGGCCAGTGAATGGGGGAAGTACGGGCGTTGAATCAGTGGTGGGTTGCCAATCAGGGTTAGCAAATTCAGCAGGAAGTGCACTATAGGCTCTGCGGGGCTTGTGTTCGTCTTCTTCTTTGTGACTGCGGGATACTACTTGTGCTAGCCACACCAGCTTGAACTGCACTTCTGGGACTCGCCACATCACCAAGTGTTACTGCAGTGCTGGTTGTACGTCCAAGGGGTACTAGGCTGCTGGTGCTTGCCAATTCACCAGAAGGAGTAGCGGCACTAGTACTGGCTCTCTGCTCCACACGAGAGCCCTGCGGTTCTTGTACCTCAGTGACAGCAGAACAGGATCTGGTGCGCCTGACCCTAGCAGGGACCGCTCCATCGTCAGAGCTATCTGACAGGGTGCCGCTGCTGTCTACTGGTTCGTATGCTTCCCCAACGCTCTCGCCTGTCATACTCAGCAACGTGTAGGCTTCTTCACTAGTGTACGTGCGATTGGACTTTCTAAATTTGATACGTACACTAGTGTGACTCACAGGCAAAACAGTGCACCTAGTTGTCAGTCTGTTTCAAACGCTACTAAAATCACTCAGATTTTGCAGGGATTGGGCGTGATCTCTGCGAACGCTGCAGATATGTGTAAACTGTTTGGTAAGTGTCAGCGATCTATTGATCCTGCACTTGGGTAGGCTGGGCTGGGCGGAGGGGCTAAACGCAGGCGCTAGCAGGTATCTGGGCTGATCCCGCTAACACTGCGTTTTTTATAACACTAATGTACTGGGGACACTAATATAGATCAGATCAGATACAACAATAGTATCTAACACCTATCTAATGCATATCAGAGTACCTAACTAACTGGCCCTGCCTGGTGTTTACGCTGACCCTAACGCACGCTAAAACCTAACTGTTGTCAACGCTGGGCAATCGAGGGTTAAAAACCTTTATTTAGATAGAAAGAGATATATATATATATATATATATATATATAGCGGGTGCTCTGATAGTTTTTTTTTTTTTTTCATCTAACAAGCGTCTCCTGTGACACTTATACAGTGATCACAGGTGACGGGGCAATCAAGGGGTTAAAAACTTTATTGGGGGGTATTTTATACCTACATGGGCCTAATACTACCTACCCTAACACTGGTTTAGAGTCACAAGTACAGCGATCAGTAAAAATCAGATCACTGCACTGACACTGTGACAGGGGGTGACAGCACTGAAGGGGTTAACTGGGGGGCGATCAAAGGGTTAAAAGTGTGCCTAACTGTCCTGGTGTCAGTGTAGTGTTGTGCAACTCGCTTTTAGATGCTCTCTCTTCCTCGCCGGAACCGAAAAGGGCTTCGGGGAGAAAGATGAGCTCACTTCCTCTGCTTACATTACATTACAGAGGCAGAGGTCCAATGCAATTGGCCAGAACCGATCCGAAGAGCAAGGCCAAATATCATTTGCCTGACCCTGTAGAGTGATTGGTCCTCTATCGAATTGGACTGTAGTGCCCGCACCGTGAGCGTGTGCACGCTTACGGCTCGTGATCGGGGTCGCCGTCATGGGCGGTCGGCAAGTGGTTAAAGTGGAACTATAAAATCACATATATGATGAAGGATGTGCACTAGTACTCCCTGGAATATTTTGTAAATACCTGTTGATTCTGCCAGTAGAACCATTGGATAGGCACTTCCTTTGATAGCATGGCATCGCTCTTCCTTTTACAGTGAAATAACTGCAGCGTTTTCACCCTTGCTGCTGAAACGGTTTTAGATGTTAGCAATGTTGCTAGCCCTATTCGTGAAATGCCATGGGTCATGTCTGACCAGGTCTGTCAGATTAGAGCTTGCTGGGCAGTGTGGTCAAACCATTCCTTTTGACTGTACAGTTATATTTACACACACTGCAACTGCTTTAACAAGTAAATGAGGGATATTCGATATGGACTCCTACCCTATGCCATTACTGGGACTTTAACTTGTGTTAAAGTGGGTGTGAAGGCTTAAGGCTTGTTACCTTTATGCATTCTCTGAACTTAGTTAAAAAAAAAAAAACACCTATGATTTGCCCCTCCCCCAAACACTTGCCAGAGCCCGATCTGGATACAGCGTTGTGCCCGAGACTCATTGACTCCTGCTGCTGTCCATCAAATCTAGTGAGGAAGTGGCGGGGCCAAGCTGTGCCGTGTGCGTCAGATACACGCACCTCTGCTCAGGGTTGAGCCTGCATGCGTGCCCCCATAGAAAGCTGTTTCCCATGGGGCGCTCGGAGAAGAGGAGACAGGAGCGATGGGAGGGGGGGCCCTAGTATTATCTTTTTGAGACAAATAGAGCTTTTGTTTGGTAGTATTTAATCATCACTTTTTATCTGATCAGGTCTGTCAGTTTTTCAGGCGGACCTGATCGATATGGCCATTTTTTTTTTTATGGACTGGTAGGTATAAATGGATACAAGTTTGCCTACCTTTAGGTCCGATCAGGTCGGTTAAAAAAAGAAAATGACTACATCCTCTTCCATTTGGGCAGACTGAATCTGAGGCAGCCAGCAACAGACAGTGGAGTCTGTTTCTTCCCGACTGCCCATAAAACATGGCTTTTGTCTGTGTCTGCTCTGCACAAACTGAGCGGACACGGACCTGTCATCCTTCCCGCTCTACTCCAATTAGCTCACAGATCCCCTGCTGATCAGAATGGAAGGCACCCATGTGAAAGGAATGTAATGATTTGCAAACCTCATAAACCCATATTTTTATTCACAATGGAAAATTAACCACTTCCCACCCACCCACCGTCAAATAACACGGGGCGATACGGCTCTTGTTCTGGGATGATGTCCTATGACGTTGTCCCAGAAATCAAACTCCCGCGCGCCCTAGGGGGCGTGCCGTGTTTCCACGACACGGTGCGACCCCGATCTATGTAAAGGGCCACGGCTCTTTAACCATGTGATCAGCTGTGACCAATCAAGGAAGTGCTGGTAATCGGTGCTCCTCGCCTCACACTGACAGAGTGTGTGGCGAGGAGAGCTGATCAGCGGCATCTCCTCTCACAGAGGATGTCTAGGGATGTCTGATCAGTGCCCTGATTACCATTAACCACCAGTGCCCACCCCAGTGCGAGCAATAGGTGCCTGCCCGTGCCAGCAATCACTGCCAACAAGTGCCACCATTCGGTGCCCATTAGTGATGCAAGGCATTGCTGGCTATTAGTGCCACCCATCACTGCTGCCCATCAATGCCGCCCATCAGTGCTCATAAGTGTGGCATATTAAGGCCTCCTCATTAGTGCCACCTAAGCAGCGGCCATAAGTGCCGCCTCATCAGCACACATCAGTGAAGGAGAAAAATTACTTATTTACAAAATTTACTGACAAAAACTAAGAAAAACGTTTTTTTTTCAAAATTTTCCTTTTTTTTTTAGTAAAAACTAAAAAAAACAGCAGTGATTAAATACCACCAAAACAAAGCTCTATTTGTGTAAAGAAAATGATAAAAATTTCACATGGTTGCAGTGTAGCATGACTGCGCAATTGTCATTCAAAATGCGACAGCGCTGAAAGCTGAAAAGTGGGTGGTGAAAGTGCCCAGTATTGAGGTGGTTAAAAACATATCAAATGTTTAAACTCAGAAAATGTACCATTCTTAGCCCTCATACACACGGGCGTTTTTTGATGCCACGTCTTTTGCAGCTCTCCATGTTATTCAATGGCCCCTTAAAAATGCAGATGTTTTTGAGCTGTAGAGGGCGTCGGCGTTGGCTGTAACTAGAACGCAGGACCAGCGCATTCCGAGGCTGTAACGTTTTGTCGTTTTTGACGCCGACGCGTGAAAACGCTAACTAACTTTTTTTTTCGTAATGGTGGCGAGCTGCGATTTTTATCGGGACTTTGATATTGGAACGGACATGTCGGACATTGTTGACACTTTTTTGGGACCAATGACATTTATACAGCAATCAGGAATTTAAATATCCACTGATTACTGTGTAAATGTCATTGGCATTGAAGGGGTTAACCTTCAGGGGTCAGGGAAGGGATTAACTGTGTTCCCTGGGTGTGTTCTAACTGTGAGGGGGTTGGGCTACCATGGGCATAAGAGATCTAACTGATCCCAGTGACCGGAATCAGTAGATCTCTTACATGCCCACTGACAGAACGGGGAACCGCCGTGTTTACATCTGCGGTTCCCCGTTCTTTCCCTCAGGCAGCTTATCGCAACTCGCCGGCGGACATCGTCTGCCCAAGCCGCGGGCACACTCCTCCAGAGTGCGGCGGGCACAAGAGCGCGCTCCCGCACGCTAGCTGAGCACACGCGAAATGCTGCTTATATACGGCAATTCGCGGAATACAGCCACACTGCCACCGTACATATACAGTACGCGATCAGGAAGTGGTTAACATTCCAAACTTCTGTCTTAAAGAAATACTTAAAAAAGAAAACTAGTCATTTGCATTTATTTTTGCAGAGGAAAAAAAATATGGAATCACTCAATTCTGAGGAAAATATTATGGAATCTTGGGGAAAAAAACACTACAGTGCACCACTAGTACTTTGTTGCACCACCTCTGGTATTTATAACAGCTTGAATTCTCTGAAGCATGGATTTAACTAATTGCCAAACTATTCTTTATCAATCCGGCTCCAACTTTCTCTTATTGCAGTTGCTAGATCAGCCTTGCAGGTTGGAGCCTTGTCATGGATCATTTTCTTTAATTTCTACCATAGATTTTCAATTGGATAGAGGTTCGGACTATTTGCAGGCCATGCCATTGACATTCTATGTATTTCTTGAAGGAACGTTTTCACAGGTTTTGCCCTATGGCAAGATGCATTATCCTGATTTCATCATCACCAAACATCTTTTCAATTGATGGAATAAGAAAAATGTCTAAAATCTCAATATAAACTTGAAGATTTAATGACTGTCATCTCCCCTGTAACTTTACCTGACATGCACCCCATATCATCAATGATTGTGGAAATTTGCATGTTTTCTTCAGGCGGTCATCTTCATTGGAATGGCACCAAACAAAAGTTCCAGCATCATCACCCCGCCCAATGCAGATTGGTGATTAATCGCTGAATATCACTTCCCATCACTATCATCCCATCCTCCACAGTCCATGATTTCTTTAGCCCGCTGTAACCTTGTCTTTCTTTTTAGGTTTTAATGATGGTTTTTGTTTGGCCTTTCTGTATGTAAATCCCATTTCCTTTAGGCCAACCTTTTTCAACCAGGGTGCCATGAGGGTTTTTTCTTTGGTACCTTGGCAAAATACCTAAAAATGTATCAAAATCATTGTATACAAGCCAGCAGGTGGGTCAAGCCTGCCTTTTAGTTACACAAACCCTCAGGTTTTCATTATGCACCATTATGACTTTCTAGACATTGGCATCCTAACAACCAACAACATCATCAGTTAATAAGGAGGATGTCTCCACAGCATCCTTGTTTGACCCTCCTGTGCCTCTTTCCCTCAGCACTGGGGTGACAGCTGACTAATGGAGAGAAATTGAAGTGTATTTTTCTTTGAAAGTATAAATCGCCTCTAACGTTGGGTGTCCTACCTACGTTTTTTTTACATTTTAGTATGGGGCGCCTTGCGACTGTCCATAATTTTAAAGGGTGCCTTGACTGAAAAAAGGTTGAGAAACACTGCGTTAGGTGATGTCTTGCAGTTTGGTCACCGACATAGACTCCAGTTTTTTCGACCATTTGTTTTGTTCTGCATTTTCTGTTTTCAAGACCTATTTCTTTACGTTTTCTATCTTGATGCTTTGATGTCTTCCCAGGTCTACCACTATGCTTCCCTTTTAACAACCTTCCCATTTGATTTGTACTTGATCCAGATTTTAGCCACTTCAGCCCCGGAAGAATTTCCCACTTTAGGACCAGAGCACTTTTTGCGATTCGGCGCTGCGTCGCTTTAACTGACAATTGCGCGGTCGTGCGACATTGTACCCAAACTAAATTTGCGTCCTTTTTTTCCCACAAACAGAGCTTTCTTTTGGTGGTATTTGATTGCCTCTGCGTCATTTCTGATCGCCGCTATAATCAAAAGAAGAGCGACCATTTTGCAAAAAAACCCAAATTTCTTACTTTTTGCTAAAATTCAAATCCAAAAAAAAATATAAAAAAGATTTATTTTCACCGTATTTGGCCAATTTATATAATTCCTCATATTTGCGATAAAAAAAAATTGCAATCGGCGTTTATTGATTGGTTTGCGCAAAAGTGGCCGAGTTTACGGATGGTGAGACTTCATTTCTGGGGTTTTTATTTTTTTTATTTTTTACTAGTAATGGCGGCGATCTGCGAGCGGCGATAATGCGATATTGGGGCAGACATGTCGGAACATTTTTGACACTTTTTTGGGACCAATGACATTTATTCAGCGATCAGAAATTTAAATGTCCACTGATTACTGTATAAATGTCATTGGCAGTGAAGGGGTTAACCTGCAGGGGGAGAGCTAGGGGTTAACTGTGTTCCCTGGGTGTGTTCTTACTGTGGGGGGGTTGGGCTAACATGGGCATGAGAGATCTAACTGATCCCAGTGACAGGGATCAGTAGATCTCTCATGCCCCACTGACAGGGCGGGGAACCGCTGTGTTTACATCGGCGGTTCCCCGTTCTTTCACTGTAGCCGCTCATCGCGGCTCGCCGGCGGACATCGGGTCCGCCCGAGCCACGGGCACACTCCCCAGGAGTGCGGCGGGTGCGCGCGCCCCCTGATGGCCAAAAGCAGATCGCCGCTTATTTACGGCGATTCGCGCAGGGCTCCCCAACTGTCGCCGTGAAAAGACGGTGCGCAGTGGGGAACCTGTTAAACACAGCTGAATGGGAGTAACCAACATCATTTGCAACATTCCGTGATAATTTACCTTCTTGAAGAAGTTTTTTAATCCTCTCCTTTGTTTTAACTAACTTCTCGCGTTAGAGCCATGATTTATGTCAATCAGGTTGATGCAACAGCTCACCAAGGTGTGCAAGCACTCTTTTAAACTGCAGACAAATTAGCAGATGTTTGTTTTAGAACTGCAAAGTACATGGTGATTCCATAATATTTTCCTCAGAACTGAGTAATTCCGTATTTTTTTCCTCTGCTTGATCTGCAAAACAGTTGCAGTTGACTACAGTTTTTTGGGGTTTTTTTGTGTTTCTTGAAGGAGAAGTATGGCCTGAGCTCATTTGTCCATACATCTCCTATGGATCACAGGAGTTATCACGACTCCAGGAGTTGGGATCCGCCAGGTGCCTGGACCAACAGCCATCTCAGCCACTCGGCGAGCCTCTCAGAGCCTGACGCCGGGGTACAGATGTAGCATCGCAGCGATGCTGCATACACCTAGGTAATCGCAAATCTGAAAAAACAAACAAACCCATACATCTCTTTTAAAGCCAGAAGGTTGAAATGTTAAATGAAAATAGGTTTGAGGCATGTTTGTGAGTGGTTATTTTCCTACACAATAATGTGAGGGGTGTACTCACTATATATATGTGTGTGTGTGTGTGTGTGTGTGTGTGTGTGTGTGTGTGTGTGTGTGTGTGTGTGTGTATGTATATATATATATATATTCAATCATATATTCTTAATTCAAAAAAGTCCTGTAATTCTAAAAATACTTCTACTGCAAATTCTGTTTTATTTTTCTGCTTCTCCATTGTCTCACTATAGATAGGAGGAACATAGCCACCCATTCTTGCTTATTCCCAAATTGGACAAGGGACTATGGAATTTGTAGTGTGCATAGAGCAATGCAAAAGAACAGTATGAAGCAGCTTCATGAAAAATAGACCATTAGTGTCAACTTGGTCTTGTCTTGTTTTGCAGACTTCTCCCTTTGAACCTTGTCGATCCTTACGTGCAAGGTGGACTTTTTGGTGGCCATTATTTTGGCTCGCAGGGTCTTGGTCTCAAAGTTGGCTGCAAGGAACTTTTTCTAGTTGTTCACTAGGATAACGTGGTGTTGAGGCCTTGGTCCTCGTTTTTTATATTGTGTTGCCCTGCTTTTGTCCTAATCTTGAGCATTCTAAGGAAAAGGTGCTTTGGATGATGTTCATACTGTTGCATGGTCTCTTTACATGTTCACTACGTATTGCCAGATTGATGTTTTATGCCTCTATGGACATCCGTTTTGGACAGAAGGCTTGCAAGTGACTTTGTAGTAGGGTTCCCCTATTCTGTTTTGAGGTTTGGGCGTATTGAACTTGTTGCTGTGTTGCTCACCCCTGATGTTCAGTGCTTTCTCAAGCAGTGGTGACCATGAACCCCTGTGTCCTGTGATGTACAATTAAGAAATTAAGATTTTTGGTTTACTTGTCTTGGAGTACATCACAGAGCACAGAGGCTTAGCTGAGCTGGGATGGGTTATGTCCGGGAAGGGTTTCTTGACTTTTTTTTGGCTATTCACCTGAAGGTGACAGCATACCCATGTATCCATTTATATGATAGCCTCTGTGCCCTGTCATGTACTCCAATAAAAGCAATAATGCAGGTAAACAAAAAAAAAATCCTAATTTTCAACTTTTTGCTTCCTCTTTTGCATCTCAGTGCTGTGAATCTCCTCTTGCCTCTCCCAGCCACTTCCTGTGTACATGCACATGTTCCACCTTCAGCTGCACATCATTGCTTTGGACCAGCTCCCTCGGACTATGCCTAAGTAATGTGGATGAGCATGGCTACCTATAGTCTCCACCAGTAGCACATATGAAGGATGACAACGCAGTAGCACAATTCGGAGACAGTTATCACCTGGTAATAGGAAGTGCCTGAACAAGAACCCTCACGACTATATCACCAGGTATTCTTTTATAAAAATGCAGATTTTAACCACATCAGCCCCGGATTTCCTGCTTTATGACCAGAGCACTTTTGCGATTCGGCACTGCGTCGCTTTAACTGACAATTGTGCGGTCGTGCGACGTTGTACCCAAATAAAATTGGAGTCCTTTTTGTCCCACAAATAGAGCTTTCTTTTCGTAGTATTTGGTCATCTCTGTGTCATTTCTGATCACTGCTATAAACAAGCAAAGAGTGACAATTTTGCAAAAAAAAAAAATATTTCTTAGTTTTTGCTAAAATACATATACAAAAAAAAATATATAAAAAAACAAATGTATTCATCAGTTTTGACCGATATATATTCTTCCTCATATCTTTGGTAAAAAAAAAATCGCAATTGGCGTATATTGATTGGTTTGCGCAAAATTTGCCACGTTTACAAGCGATGAGAATTAATTTGAGGTTTTTATTTTATTTTTTACTAGTGATTTTTTCTTTAGTGGGACTGTGATATTGCGGTGGACATGTCAGACACTTTTGACACTTTTTTGGGACCATTGGCATTTATACAGTGATCAGTGCTATGAAAATGCACTGATTACTGTGTAAATGTCACTGGCAGGGAAGGGGTTAACATTAGGGGGCCATCAAAGGGTTAACTGTGTTCCCTGGGATATGTTACTAACTGTGTGGGGGCTGGGCTGACTCGGGGAGGAGAGTGATTGTTGCTCCCATATACAGGAAGCATGCGATCACACTCCTCTCCCCTGTCAGAGCAATGATCCCTGTGTTTACACACATAGATCCCTTTTTGTCACTGTGGGGGAGCGATCATGGGTGGCTGACGAACATCTAGTCCACCCTACCCGCTCCCTGGCTCCCCTGCTACACAATGAGCATGCGAACGCGCCTCTGGCGGGGCGTGCGCGCACATGATCTGCGATCTCACAGCCGCCGTCAGGTGATGCCGATATGCGATATCGAGCCATCAATCAACCGGTCAGCAACTGATTAAAGATTATGAGATTTTAAAGGTAAGTTTTTGCGGCACTCCATTGAGGTTGCGTCTTTGTACAGAAGTACAGTATTTCCTTAGTGATGATCCTCTCTGGTGCCCACTATGTATTTAGTGAGCTGGCAAATGCTGATTTGGACTTTTTACCAGTTCACTAACGCAGAAGGGGAACCGAAGGTTCACCCAGTGGAGCAAGTAATGTATTCCATTTTGCTGAATCACCAAAACAGCATATTTTCCATGAATCGTTTATCTGTGTTTGTAGTTTTTGTCCATGACAGCAGCCATATTTGCTTAGTGCAAAAGTATTTAAAAAACCGTTTACATGAAGGCTTCTCTCCTCTCCATTACATAATTCTTTCTGTCATTCAACATCATGTACTGTAGAACGAGGACACTCAAATTGTATTGAGGCAGAGACTTCAAACATGATCATTTAAAAGCGGATCTCCAATAATTGTTTGTCTAATGTTAGGTAGCTCCGGGAAAGTTTAGAACCAAATCTTTCATATTTTATTGCTGTCCGTAACTTCATTTGGACAATTAACTAATACTGCATAGGTGTCAAACTCTGGCCCGCGGGCCAAATTTGGCCCGCAGTGTAATTATATTTGGCCCGCGAGGCTATACCAAATGACTACTAGAGCTAGCCCGCCGGTATTATACAGCGCATTCATTCATAGCTAATACTACAAATCCCATAATGCCTTGCTGTTGTTTTGGTGCGTCAATCAGGACAGGTCCCAGAAACGCCCTCTCCTGTGTGACAGAAGTCATAGCGATCTCAAGCTACAACTGTCACTGTGGAACCCCTTCCCAAAAATGGCAAAAAGAAAGGCAGACAACAGGAACTTTCTGGACAGGTGGGAGACAGAATATCTGTTTACATATGTAAAAGACAGACCTGTTTGTCTGATTTGTGGAGTCAACGTGGCTATAACTAAGGAGTACAACATTAGACGACACTATGAAACAAAACACCATGACAAGTACAAGGACCTGGACATGACTCAAAAGAGCCAGAAAGTGGAGGAGATGAAAAGAAGTTTGGTTTCACAACAGAATATGTTCAAAAAAGCCACATCACAAAGTGAGGCTGCTGTAAAGGCTAGTTATATTGTAGCAGTAGAGGTCGCAAAATCAGCCCGGCCCTTTAATGAGGGAGAGTTTGTGAAAAAGTGCATGTTGAAAGTTTGTGACATCGTGTGCCCAGAGAAAAAGCAAGCCTTTTCAAATGTGAGCCTGAGCAGAAACACTGATCGCACATGTGATCTTGCCACCAATCTGTATGACCAGCTTTTGGAAAAGGGAAAGATTTAGTTGCGTTCTCCCTTGCTGTGGATGAGAGCAGCGACGCATCTGATACTGCTCAGCTGTCAGTCTTCATCCGTGGAGTGGACTCAAATATGTGTGTTACGGAGGAGCTATTGGGATTCAAATCAATGCATGGCACAACCACAGGAAAGGAAATCTTTGAGGAGGTTTCCAAATGCGTAACTGAAATAAAGCTGTCGTGGGATAAACTCATGGGATTAACGACAGATGTTGCGCCAGCGATGTGCGGTAAAACAAGTGGACTGGTGGGCAGGGTCCGGGAGAAGATGCAGGAAGAGAACTGTGCAGGTGAACTAACTGTTTATCACTGCATCATACATCAGGAATCACTGTGTGGCAAAGCCCTAAAGATGGAACATGTTATGACCAAAGTAACACAAGTAGTTAACTTTATAAGAGCCAAAGGTCTGAATCACCGCCAGTTTAAGTCTTTTCTGGAGGAGTGTGGTTCGGAGTATTCAGACGTGCCATATCACACAGAGGTGAGATGGTTAAGCCGAGGAAAAGTACTGAATAGATGTTTTGAGCTGCATGAGGAAATATGTCAGTTTCTGGAAAGCAAAGGGAAGGACACAGCTGAGCTTCGGGAGAAAAAGTTTCTGTGTGAGCTGGCCTTTCTGTGTGACATCTCGAGCCATCTCGATGCGCTGAACCTGCAGCTTCAGGGGCGGGGGCGCATCATCACAGACATGTACGCTGCAGTGAGGGCTTTTAAAACCAAACTGTGCCTGTGGGAGAATCAGATGCTGCAAGGAAACCTTGGCCATTTTCCCTGCTGCCAAACCATGAAAACGCAGTTCTTTACCAACTTGTTCCCATGCTCACAGTTTGCTGAAAAACTCAGTGTACTCGGCGCTGAGTTTAGCCGGCGATTTGCCGACTTTGATGTCCAGAAATGTAGGTTTGAACTACTCAGTAATCCCTTCGCAGTTAATGTGGAAAACGCACCAACCAACCTCCAAATGGAGCTAATTGAACTCCAGTGTAATGACACGCTGAAGTCAAAGTATGATGCTGTGGGCGCCGCACAGTTTCCACAGTTCATCCCTGACACAATGCCTCAGCTCCGCACCCAAGCTGCTCAGATGCTCTCCATGTTCGGCAGCACTTATCTATGTGAGCAACTTTTCTCCTCAATGAAGATGACCAAAACATCTCACAGGAGACGTCTGACTGATGAACACCTTCGCTCGATACTGAGGATTTCCTCAGCTCAAAGCCTGACCCCAGACATTGATGAACTATCATCCAAGAAGAGATGCCAGGTATCTGGCTTGGGCACATCAGATTAGATCAGTGTGCAGCAAACTGAGAAATAATTAACCTTTTCTTTATGCACTTTTTCTTGCCACTCCAAGACATGGGCTTAAATGGTTGATTGATTTTATTATTGTTATTTTATTTTAAAAATTATTATTATTTAAATCTTATTTAACCACTTCAGCCCCGGAAGGATTTCCAGCTTTAGGACCGGAGCCCTTTTTGCAATTTGGCACTTCGCCGCTTCAAATGGTAATTGCGCGGTCATGCAAT
>BLSH010170685.1:2889525-2919790 GCA_018402905.1 Glandirana rugosa
CACCTGTAACCCTTCTTAATGGGGGAATGTCTATCGATTTTTCTAGTTACCACAGTAACCCTTAAATAGACTCTCTATCTTTAACTGGTAACGAGTTCCTTGGGGATCGTTGGAGACCTCCTTGGGATCCCAAAGTGTCTTGGGACCAACTCTTTGGGACGATATCTTAAAGGGAGATGAGGTTAAGCCTACTGTCGCGATTTTGAAATTTAGGAAAGTGAAAGATCTATATGTCATAATGTCCCCACAGTTTGAGTTTATATGTCACCCGGTTTTACATTTTGAACTTGTTTCAGCGCCCGGTCGTAACTTGTTTACTTGTAAAATTGTACCTGGGTTTGTTCTAAACTTTTCTTTATGCACTTTTTCTTGCCACTCCAAGACATGGGCTTAAATGGTTGATTGATTTTATTATTGTTATTTTATTTTAAAAATTATTATTATTTAAATCTTATTTAAAAAAAGAATATGCTTGTTCCATATTCAATGTTAAAGCAAATCTTGTTTGGGTCCATGTTAAAATGTTCATTTGTTCAATGCTGGCCCGCGACTTTGTTCAAGTTTTACATTTTGGCCCACTGTATATTTGAGTTTGACACCCCTGTAATACTGTATATCTAGAAAGTGAAAGGATTTAAAGTTTTAGCGCTGTCATCCGAATTGGAGTAGAGGGAAATTCTATAGCAGGGTTTCTCAACCAGGGTTCTGTGAAACCCTAGGGTTCCTCCAGAGGTTGCTAGGGGTTCCTTGAGCAATGGTCAATTTCTATCTCTCAGATAAATTCCCAATGACACCATTGATCTTTTTAGCTATCTGTAAGGGGGTAATTCTTCCCAATGTCCACAAGTGTAAGGAGCATTCTTCCCATTGACCATCACACTAATGTATCATGTTGTAGATTTTTAATTTTTAGCAGGCGTTCCCTGAGACCGGAGAATTATTTCAAGGGTTCCTCTGTGTTGAAAAGGTTGAGAAAGGCTGTTCTATAGGGACACCTTTTTCGGTGGGATTTTATTCTGGGAAGATTTCCTCTCACTTCCTGTCTTGGAAATAAGGGAAAAACTCATCATTGCAGACACAGACAGGTTTCCCCATTCTATTTAAAACCAAACAGAAAAAAAGATTTGGCTGGAGTTTTTTTTTTTTTTTTTTAATTATCAGAGCATCCTCCCATCCTACTCCTAGTCTTGTAATCACCTGTCCCAGATCCAGCAAGATATTGCAGACTAAATCACCCAGCCTCTTGGCAAAATATTCCTAGTTGGGCCCACAATCCTGTTCATTACTTTGGGATTATGAGCTCAAAGAACTAACTCTCCATTGGAATGAATGAGAGTGCATACATGGGCTTAGCTGGGAAGATTTTGACAAGTGGTTAGTCGATCTAGTTAGCACTATCTCACTAGATCCTTAACAGATGAGAACAGGACTGTGAGATGGCTGGAGCTGTTCTGATATACAAGTGCAACAGCACCAGAGGTGCAGTGCAAGCGGGGACAGCAATAAGAACCAAAACTAAAACAAAATAAAATAGGGTTTAGATATACTTTACTACTTCCCTCCCCAGCAGAACATTTCTCAAGTTACGTTCCTTTCATTGCACCTCTACTCTGCTCAGCCCCTGAGAAAAAGTGAGTAAATTACTTTACACAGGGTTGCAGACTGTGGGGTTGATTTACTAAAGGGGAAAAGACTGCACTTTGCAAAGTGCAGCTGCACCTTTGAAGAGCAGTTGCTCCAGAGTTTAGTAAATGAGCAGAAACTCTGGTGACATCCATCATCCAATCACGTGTAGGAAAAAAATCATTTTTTTTTAATTTTCCTTGCACATGATTCGGTATTCTTTGCAAAGTGAAGCCTTACCTCATTTAATAAGCTTTGGAACAACTGCCCTTGCAGGGGCAACTGCACTTTGCAGAATGTACAGTCTATTTGTCTTTAGTAAATCAACCCCTCTGTGTCAGTCCCAATGTGACTGTGTTGGATGGTCAATCATCTTTGCTGTCAAATGGGAGGAATAGGGGCGAATCATATGCTCCAACATACACAGATGTAACACCCTCCTTGATAGGTGCCAGGATTAGGTAAATTTAGTTCTGGCTCGCTGTATCCAGTGGAGTTGCTGTTTTGCTGTTAGGTAAATTTAGTGTTGCTCACTGTATCTAGGCGAGCTGCTGTTGCTCATGGTAATCAGTGGAGCTGAGGTGATTATTCTGGTCTGTTCAGTGCTTCACATGCTGCAGGTTTGATTGCTCTCTCTGCTTTCTGCAGATCTGGATCTCTCTAGAGCATAGGTGTGGAGCAAAGCAAATGAATAGCATGAATATTTACACATCCCTGGCCAATTCCCGGGAGGCTGCGGGGGGGGGGGGGTGGGTTCTGTATAAATACTCTAAGACACAGAGCTTCCAGGTCTTTTCTTGTAGGAGAAGAACACTGCCTAAGTTGGGGCTGCATGCCCCCTTAGGCTATCCTGCCATGTGCTTGCGAGGTGGGCGGTCTGTTTTGCTGAAGTTGCTGAGAGCTGACTGAGGGGCTGTCTTCTGAAGATCTAGCCTGGTATCATAGGGAAAAGGTGTCGCATAAATATTGGAAGGAGGCAACCAACTTTCCAAGGACATTTTGTGAGTACAGACTGCTGTGTGGCTGCCCAGATTAGGGGGAGAAGGGGTTAACTCTGTTGTGTTTTTCCTGCTAACATTTGTGGGCTTTTGAGGTCCAGCCTTCTATCCTGTAAAATATAAGAAGGCAGAGGTTTTGGGTCTCAAGGGCATGGGGGTTAGCGGGACAAAGAGCTGAAACATGACAAGACATGCTGAGAGATGTAGTCCCTCTATGGAACATCGGCCTTTGGAATACATCCAAGACATAAACTTCTCTTGTCAAGTCATTACAGCAGTAGACTTCACCCACAGGAACTTTACCTATGCAGGTACCCTGGGGCAGCCACTGTTAGCGTTAGATAGAAAAAGGACATTATGGCATGTTATGTTTATCATGCTGCACTTTAGTAAGAGTTGTATAACTGCATCTCTGTCTGATGTTACTCAAAGGGTGCACGTTGGGTCCTGGCGCATACACACAAGGGTCTGAGTCTACCACAGCACATAAAAGGTTCTAGTAACATCACAGCAACAAAAGGTTAACTGCCAACAGTCGTTGGTGTGGTACCGGGTAAGGTGATAGGTTCTCCAGTAGCAAGGGAGTCCGATGTTATGGGTCCCTCTCTAGCTGTCTGTCTCCATCAGTCTTCAGGAGCAGATTAGCATTATTATGGAGTTATGGCCTACTCACTGGGTATAGAGAAGCAAGAGTTAAGTGAGCATGTATGAGGTCCACGCTATGTGCTTGGTGGGACCCGGTTCTGTTACCGGGAGTGAGGTGGCAGTTGTACGCTGACTGGTGGAGTGGGTATGGCTCTTTGTGTGTCTCCTAATGCAACACAAGTATGTAGGATACGGGACACCATCAATGAAAGAACTTCACATGACACTGCACACCGGTGACTCATCTTTGCATTAGAGGACTGACTTAATGTTTGACATTCACATTACTACAGCCCTTCCCCAAGGTGTAATCCCAGTGTTGGAACAACTGACCCTTCCTGTGCCTGGCATAGCCCAGAAGAGCCCACCCCAGGGTAGGCCCCCTGTGTAGCCCATACTTGGTGCCCAACAAGTTAATGGGGAACACATGCAGGAGGTGTCACATGCTAATCACAACGTACATCCTACCCTTACAAGTTCAGTCTATATAGTTCTCTTTGAAGGGAATCTTCTCTGATTGTTTAAAGAAGGAGGCTTTTGCTTCAGTTCTGCAGAAGGAAGTTTACTGTCCTCATCTTGTACATAGATCTTTTTGGAGTATACCACCAGGCCCAGATCTAGCCTGTCTGATTTGGGGATGCAGTAAAAAATGTCAGTGGGGGCAGAGGTAGCGAGGTCAGCAGGGCAGCGTATAAGAGTCAGTAGGGCAGTGCACAGGGGGTTAGCAGGGCAGAGGATAGGGTCGGCAGTTTGTAGGGCAGTGTACAGAGGCCATTCATTTGTAGGGCAGTATACAGTGGGTTATCAAGGCAGTGTACAGGGGTTAGCATGGCAGAGGACAGGGGTCTACAGGATAGAAGATAGAAGTGCAGGGTACAGGTGTCAGCATGGCAGAAGACAGTGGTCAGCAGGGCTGAGGACAGGGCTACTGCTGGCAGGGCACTTAACAGATCTCCACTTCCAAACAGCACATAGCTGAGATTGTTATCTCTCCACACTGTGCGTAGCTGGTTACTGTGCAGCTGCCAATTTGATCAAGGAATTTCACAGGTCAGAACTGCAACATAGCAGCCAGCCAAACATTGTACAGATCGATCCCCCCCAATTCCCCACAAATCTCCCCTACCCAATAAAATCACCTCTTCTAGCACACATCCTCTTTCCTTCAAAATGCCCCCTCCTAGCACAAATCCTCTCCCCTAAATCCCCACTCCTAGTATAAATTCTCCTCCCAAATCCCCCTCCTAGTACAAATTCTTTCCCCAAATCACCCCTCCTAGTACAAATCCTCCCCCAAATCCCCACTTCTAGCATAAATCCTCTCCGAAATTCCCCCTCCTCGCACAAATCCTCTTCCCCAAATCCCCTCTCCTAGCGCAAATCTTCTCCCCAAATCTCCCCTCCTAGTACAAATACCCCCCCAAAATCCCCTCTCTTAGTATAAATCCTCACCCCCAAGTAAAAATGCACCCCCCCCCCAAAATCCCCCCTCCTAGTGCAGATTCCCCCAATCCCCACTCCTAGCACAAATCTGCCCCCAAATCCTCACTCCAACACAAATCCCCCCTATTCCTCCTCCTAGCACAGATCTTTCACAATCCTGCCTCTTAACACATACCCCCCCCCCCCCAGCACAAATTTACCCTTCCCAGCACAAACAGCCCCCTCCACATGCTCCCCTGCCCCCAATCTTACAGCGATAAGGGCTCTCCCTCCTCATGTCATAACAGCACTCCTCCATACAGCAGGTTACACAGGATGCCTCTTATATCCGATGATACATGGCTTGATTACCCTCCCCTATCTTCTCCAAGGCTCAACTCCTGGAATTGTGGGTAGGGGGCTGTGTACCGTCAGATGTAGGAGCAATCTTATGTAACCTGCTGTATGAGGGAGCGCTATTATGACAGGAGGGAGGGCACAGACAAGCCTGCACCTTCTCCCGGCTCTCTCCTCTCTGCTGCTGACACTTCTGCTGTCCAGACTGTTTACAGTTAACTGCGGCCAGCCCTGAGTGTGGGGATGGAGGGAGAAGCTGGGTGGGCATGGGCACAATATACAGGGTTGAGCATCTGGGTCCACCCCAGCACCCCTAATAGATTCGGCCATATATCCCACTTAATTCCTTAACCTTATCCAAGCTACCCCAAAAATAAAAACAACCAAAAAGAACATGCCTGGACTTGCCATTGAGCCAAAAAGTGACTATGATCATGTGCCTGGCTGAGGGGCAATTACTGGGAAAAATAATCTGGGTATATTCCAGCGCTCCTATGCCTTCACAGAGCTATCTGCTGTTTTCCACAATCAAACAGATTGGCAGGTGTGTGAAGACAAGGCTACTATTAGAAGTGGGAGGTAAATCATTTTTTTGTCTTACCCTGCACGGGCAAGGAACAGATACATTTTAAGCTTGGGAATGCATCTGCTTCTCTACTTCAACAGGAAGTAAATCAGTTGCATTTTTAAATACAACAGCGCCTTATTTCATAATGAAATTCTGGTTTTCCAATAAACCAGAGCTTTTCTGCAAGGAAAAAAAGAGGATTTTATCACAAAGGAAAAAAGTGATAAGAAGAAATCAATGTAAATTAATTAAAATTTTACAAACTAGTTTTTTAAGATTCCTGTTCTAATTAGCATAAAAGAAAAAAAAATGAAACTATTTTCTCCATCATTTTTCAAATCTTATAGTAAAGGATTTTTCTATTTTTTTTTAAATCAAAGAACACAGTTACACAGAAATAGCAAATATAATTTAATTTAAAAAAGGAAGTCATCTCTTATTTATATTAAAGTGATTGAAATGTTTTTTCACTTGAAAGGCGCTGTTCTATGCACAATTTGTCAGTTGAGAATTCATTTTCTCTAGCTGCTTTAGCTTGCTCTCTTTATGTCTTGTCACTTTGCAAATTCTTCTATATTTTTACTGTAGCCTGTAGTTGGTTTTAAGTCTTAGCTAACAGATTTTTTGACCCTCTCTCCACTTTTTTAAATAAATGGTAAAAATACCCTAGGTTCAGTCAGGGTTTGAGAGAGGTTTTTCAGTTGATGTAGTGAGTCTACTGATTGATAACCAAACTGGGATAAAGTTTTATTGCATATATCCTGCACGGCTTGGACAATGTTAAAATGCAAATGGAGCCTCCAATTTTCAGTAGTCTCCGATGAGTTTCTGTTTGTGGTATATTTGTTCACGTTAGAGGGGACAGAAGCATTGGTGTTCTCCTCAATCCATGCAGTGAGGTTGTCTTTCCATTCTAAGCCTACAAAGTTGTAAATCTCATTGGCTTTCTTGACGGGATCTCTGGCAAGGTCTTCATATCGGATAAGCATGTATCTCCCTTTTAGCCAAGAAGGTCTACTGAAGGCCGTCGCTACTGACTTACTGTAATCAATGCACATGCTCTTGATGGGGTTCAGGTCTAAGTTATGTGGCATTTTGCCAGAGGAGTTCCAAATTTGGTAAAGTCTATATTGGTCTACAAAAGTACTAATCCTTGAGGCTAGGACAGCTCTGGGATCTCTGACCAGGTGAATAATTTTAAGATTTAGTCGAGGGTCCTCCGCAAGTGTCCTCAGATGGTCAATCTCTGGAATCCTAATTGTCTTTATGGCCATATATCGATACGACCGGCAAGCAGTGGAAGCCAAAGTTAAGTTTATCCTTTTGCACTTCTTTGAGCATATGTTTTCCTCAAGTCTTTCTAGCTGTTCACACACAGGTGGTGAACACAAAGCATTACTTGCTCCATGTCTGAAAAATGACAATGCCACGTGATCCTTGGGTGTTGGTTTGATGTAGTTCTCAAGGAGGTAAAAGTCACAGTCATACAGATTCTGAAGCAAGTCCCTATAGGCACCAAGAAGTGATCGTCTGTCTATGGCAGGGTGCCTGTTTGCAAGTGTATATTGTACAAGGTAAAGGGGCTCAAACAAGTAAAAGACTTCAGGATTTTGGTTAAACAGCTGGCCAAGAAAAGATGACCCACTTCTGGCAGTGGCAAATATCAGTATATGTTTTCTACTTTGTTGGGTGTTGACATCTTCACACAATGCTCTTGTAATGTTATCTGAAATAGCAAAAAAAGAAAGTCAGTGCTAGTAATATACATTTGATAAAAATAAACAATATGGCCCTGGATTTTTAACTCACAGCTTAAAGTTAAATTATCAGGTTTTTATTTTACTTTATTGTGTTCCCGAAGGAACAAAGTAAATGTAGTACTTTGTCCCATCTCCTTAGGGGCCCTATAACACTAGCTGCAATGTGGGACAGGGTGCCCTTCCCCATGGCTTACAGCAGCCCTCTATCCCATCTAGCAGGGAAAAGGCTGTTTTGCTTTGCAGCCCCTTTCTAGCTTTAAGTACTTGCCTGAGGAAAACACCAGCAAGAGGAATGGAGAGGGCTGACACACCTCACGACCCTCTGAATTCCGCTTCCCAATGCTTGCATTGGGTAGGTGCTGGGAGCCAGCAAAAGGAGCTGCTAAACAAAGCAGCTGTCTTCTTGCTAGCTGCAGTGTCAAGTGCCCATGCCCTAAGGGGGGAGGGGGGGGGCAGTGCCCTTTCTGATATCCTTTCTGATATTGCAGCTAGGGAGATTGGACAAAACATAGCATGTACTTTGCCTCGTCAGGAACTCAGTAAAATAAAGACAAAATAGTATTTATTCCAATCAGGCAATAACGATTCCATGGAGAGATGTACTTGGTCAGTAACAATGTTTAAGTAGGTGTTACGTGTCAGCTAGCATTAACTTGAATAACAGAACCCAAGGTTTCCCAGCAGAACTTTGCCTCCACCAGCTTGTCTTCTGCTCATAGTGCATCCTGGTGCCATCTCTTCACTGGGTAAGCAACACACAAGCACTGGGCTATCGACATGATGTAAAAGAAAACATGATTCATCAGACCAGGCCACCTTCTTGCATCGCTCTGTGGTCAAGTCCTGAAGTTCATGTGCCCATTGTAGGTTGTTTTGACTGTAAACACAAGTCAGCATGGGCCCCATATTCAGCAAACTGCAATGCCCATTTTTTATACTTTTAACAAATCAACTTCAGGGACAGCATGTTTACTTGCTGCCTTACATATCGCACTGACATTCAGATGCCATTTTAACTAGATAGTCAGTGTTATGTACTTAATCTGGTCATAAAGTCATAAAGAAATAACTGTTGGGGTCCTTTCACACACTGTCAGTTTTTCAGGTTGACCTGAACGGATGCTTCATGCACCTCTATGGAGCGATGGATGTCAACGGTGACATGTCCGCTGACATCCGCCGCTACCCGATCCACTAAATCCAGATAGATGGAAACCCTATTTTTCCATCCGTCTGGCGGATCGGATGAAAACGGACAGGGGATTCATTTTCATCCGATCTTCCACAGAGGACAGCGGACCTCTGACAGATCCGTCCCTGCACAGTGAGCAGAGACAGACCTGTCATCTGCCGGCTCAGCGGGGATCAGCAGATCGATCCCTGCTAAGCAAGCGGAGTCCGTCAAAAAGGACAGACGTGTGAAAGAGCCCTTAATCTTGTCACAAATTAGGAGGTGTGTCCTATACACATTTTATGGGTTATCTCAAGGAGTCTTCCCAGTTCTTATCATGAACTACTGAACAATTCTCCCCTATGCTGTGGAGCTAAGGAAAGGGGAGGGATTCCATAGTTTAACAAAAGAAAACTGAGTAGGACTGACACCCAGTGGTGGCTGGCGAAATTTTAGGATGGGGGGGCAGACCCCGCCCTTCCTTTTTGACCCCTCCCATTTCTCATAAGCCCCACCCCTTATAGATTCCACCCATTGTGTCAGGGGTATACAGCCCAGTATCACTAGATAGGGTATACAGCATCACCAGATAGGAGTATATACAGCATCACCAGAGGAGTATACACAACATCCACAGGTGGGGGGGGTATATACAGTATCACCAGAGGAGTATATATGCAGTATCACCAGAGTATATGCAGTATCACCAGAGTATATGCAGCATCACCAGAGTATATTCAGTATCACCAGAGGGGTATATATGCAGTATCACCAGAGGAGTATATATGCAGTATCACCAGAGTATATGCAATATCACCAGAGGGGTATATATGCAGCATCACCAGAGGAGTATATATGCAGTATCACCAGAGTATATGCAATATCACCAGAAGGGTATATATGCAGTATCACCAGAGTATATATGCAGTATCACCAGAGTATATGCAGCATCACCAGAGGGGTATATATGCAGTATCGCCAGAGGGGTATATATGCAGTATCACCAGAGGGGTATATATGCGGTATCACCAGAGTATATATGCAGTATCACCAGAGTATATGCAGTATCACCAGAGAGGTATATATGCAGTATAACCAGAGTGTATGCAGTATCACCAGAGGGGTATATATGCAGTATCACCAGAGTATATGCAGCATCACCAGAGGGGTATATATGCAGTATCACCAGAGTATATGCAGTATCACCAGAGTATATGTAGTATCACCAGAGGGGTATATATGCAGTATCACCAGAGTATATGTAGTATCACCAGAGTATATTTAGTATTACCAGAGGAGTATATATGCAGTATCACCAGAGTATATGCAGTATCACCAGAGGAGTATATATGCAGTATTACCAGAGTATATGCAGTATTACCAGAGGGGTATATAAGCAGTATCACCAGAGTATATGTAGTATCACCAGAGGAGTATATATGCATTATCACCAGAGTATATGCAGTATCACCAGAGGGGTATATATGCAGTATCACCAGAGGAGTATATATGCAGTATCACCAGAGTATATGCAGTATCACCAGAGGAATATATATGCAGTATCCCAGAGTATATGCAGTATCACCAGAGTATATATGCAGTATCACCAGATATACCACATTAATAACTGACAGGTGGTAAACATACATGTGCATGCAGGCTGGCCGCATGAGTGTTAGGACTCGCTCATTAAAAAGATGCAATGCTCTGCAAGGATTGCCTACACAGCAGCAATAAGGAGAGCAATGCTCTACAGAGTGGCTGGGTGGAGTGGTGATGGAGAGATGGTGTAATCTAATGTACACAAACATTTTGACATGACCAACCTGTCCTGCACTGCAGGGCTGTCCTTGCTTACTATTAGCGGTATAGTATCCCTAACAGCTAGGATTGGGGAATGTATTGATTTATTTTTGCAACCTTTGGTTGTGCAAACACCTGCTTACCTTCGAGACACTAAACATGTCCTTAACGCCTTGGATAACTTTGATTTCAGGGAAGGGGACAGCAGATGTAGCTTCCTTATATGCAAATATTGCTCATGGGGATGGTATGTCTGCTGTAAGATACTATCTTGAACAGGATATGGATATTCCTACCGTTCAGGTTAACTTTATTTTGGATCGTTTGCATTTTGCAGTGACCCATAATTTTTGCTGGTTTGGGAGTACATTTTTTCTACAGGTAAAAGGTGTAGCAATGGGGGCAAAATTTGCCCCCAGTCTGGCGAACTTATTTATGTCGTTCTGTGACCAGGACATTATTTACAATCATGATTGTCATCAATTGTTTTATAAACGCTTCATTGATGAGATCCTGTTTATTTGGGATGGTGACTTAGAATCCCTTACTGAATTTATGAATAAGTTGAATGATAATAATCAGAACATTAAGCTGTCCTTTACCATAAGCCCCACACAGATCCAATTTTTGGATCTGTCTATTGTAGTTAAACATGGGGAACTTTATACCAACCACTGACAGGAATAGCTATATTCCGATTACCAGCTGTCCCCACCCCTCATGGTTACACAATTTTCCGAAGGGTCAATTTATGCGCATTAGGCGAAATTGTCGTACTGAGGGTAATTTTCATGAGCAAGCCCTGGTTGTGAAAGAGCGTTTCCTTGCTAAAGGTTACCCGGAGGATGAGTTATCCAACACTATTTTTGAAGTAGCTAGAATGGACAGGAAGGACCAACTGATGGAAAACGGAAAGAGAGAAGGAAAGAAATGTTCTGTCCACTCATTACTAACTTTTCTGTCCAACATTATGACATAAAAAGAATTATCAGAAGGAGGTGGGGTATTTTAAAAGCCGATTCTGTGCTGGGTACCTCTCTCCCTGATGTTCTTGAGGTGATTTTTAGGAAGGCACCTAACTTGAGAAATAAAATTGCACTAAATGTTGTAGACCCCCCTAAACAACCTACCTTTTTTGGCCAGTTTAAAGGCTTCTATCCCTGTAACAGGTGCGTTATATGCTGTTTAAGCCAATCCAGAAGACGTAAGGTGGAGAGTTTTTCCTCCTGCAGAACTGGAAAGACCTATAACATAGAGTAATTCATCTAGATATGTAGTGTACCTCCTTGAATGTGGATGCCACAAACAATATGTGGGTTGCACATCCAGGAGACTTAGAGATCGCCTTAGGGAGCATGTCTATAACATTAAAACTGGTTATAGGAAGCATAGTCTATCTATGCATTTTCGCCAGGTTCACAATAGAGACCCTCATAGTCTTAAATTCACCGCTATTTGTAAGCTAAAATCCCATTGGAGGGGCAGTAATAAAATGAAGGAAATTTCCAATTAAGAAATGTTCTGATTGTATGAGTTAAAATCGTATCTTCCCTATGGACATAAGGTAGATTGGGACATAAATTGTTTTATAGATACCAGTTGTTCCTTCACAATATGAGTACATCCTTCTATCTTCCTGTTTTTTTCCTCAACAATTCTTCAGTGTAAATTTAAATTCTTTTCTCCAGTGTCTTTTTTGT
The DNA here is from genome assembly GCA_018402905.1 of Glandirana rugosa. Classification (NCBI taxonomy): domain Eukaryota; kingdom Metazoa; phylum Chordata; class Amphibia; order Anura; family Ranidae; genus Glandirana; species Glandirana rugosa. The sequence goes on from BLSH010170685.1 coordinate 2,901,573, forward strand.
GTTTTTAATATTGTAACAATATTTCCTTCTTGAGCGTTCATAATATTCAAAATATATAGATTTTTTTCCCCTGTACAGGCGGTCCCCTAGTTACAAACATCTGACTTACAAACGGCTCCTACTTACAAACAGAGGGAGACAACAGGAAGTGAGAGGAAATCTACCCCTAGGAAGGGAAATTCACTCCTGTATGAGTTATTATGGGAAAAAGGTGTCTCCATTGATGCTTTATCACCAATTCTTGTTTTCACAACAACCCAAAATTTTCAAAATTCAATTGTCATTGGGAGAGGAAATGAGGTGAAATCTTCTGAACAGAAACATAGACAACAAAACAAATATTACAAGGGTGTTACCCCTTCCCTATGCTATCCAAAAAGCTTAAGAATAGTTTTTATGGCTGGAGCTACACTTAAAAAATGTACCTGTTCCGACTTACATACAAATTCAACTTAAGAACAAACCTACGGACCCCATCTTGTTTGTAACGTGGGGACTGCCTGTATCTGTATCTACCTATTTGCCTGGGTACATGGTAATTCATTTTTGTTTTGCTGCAATCTTTTTTCCACCTCTGTCATTTTGGTGGCGCTGTTCTGCAATATCTGTTCTCTGTATCAACAGTAATATGGCGCTGATGCTGGAAATGACGTCACCGGACTCTGGGAAAATGGTGGTGGCACCGGAAATGACGTAACTGTCATGGTGCCGGAACCGGAAGTGCTTTTATTTACATCCGGTACAGCAAAACGCCGGTCCCAGGTGTCACAAATTTATGATTAAGGGTAGATATAAATGCAGACGATGCTCCAAGTACTGTAAAATCCTTTTGAGAATGGGCTGGGGCCCGAAACGCGTCAGTGTATGATTCTATGACTATATAAATCTTTTACCATGTTGCAATGTCTGTTCATGTAGTCAGCGGAGATTGCTAATTTTATACATGTTTGCTGTGTGTTTATGGATCTTTTAAGTTGCTATTACAAACGTGATTACGCTATGAACATTTTTTTCCTTCATTTACGGGGGAATGGTGTTGATACACGTTTGATCCATACATCCCCATATATCCTACTGTGATTGCACAAGGAGGATCCATCTATCCATGCCGGGAGGATTTGTCCCCTAGTGTTCCGGATGCTTTGATGTGTATTACTTATGTAACATCTAATGAGTTGCTAGTACACATGGTGATCGGATAAAGTGATTGGGTGTTTTCTCTGCTCTGCACAAGCACTGGTGTATGGGTGATGGTTCTTCCACTATCCTGCTCTATGTAGAGTTTGGATATAGTGCACCATTATTTTCTTTCTTTTTGGATCACCATGGAGTCATCATGAAAGGAGAAGGTCACCAGAAAATCCGGATCTATATGTAACATCTCATGCACTTGTGCTGTCCTTTTAGGTGAGGCAGCATTTGGATCTGGTGAGTTGCCATCTTGACCATCTCGTTTGTATCCGGTTATATGAACTGCACATGTTATGTGTGGATATTCTTTTTTTGGAATGGACTGTATGCACTTATAAGAGAACTTTCGGCTATTTACAGTTATTGTGGTACTCTTTTAGTACCCGGTCTTATGGTCTTTTGTCACGTTTGAGCGCTGCACATATTTTATTCAATGTCCTGGCTCACTGGCTGGCTGCTGTCTGTCTGGCAGTGGTGGCACTCTCTGCCTCTGGCTGGCTGTTGCTGGCTGAGTCGGCTGGCTCGGCCTGGCTGGCAGTGGACGGTCTGCACAGGACTGGAAACCCAGCAGAGTGCTGCGCTTGCACGAATAATCACGCAGCCAGCACGTATGCCACAGTCCCGCCGCCACCCACTGCATCCAATTACAGTCAGTCACTGGTTCAGGGCAGCCAATTAGACTATGTATGTGTGCCTGTTCAGCGCACATACATAGTCTTTTATGACTGACCAATAGGCTCACTACTTGCTGTCAGCAGACGGCAAGAAGCCGAGAAAAAAAAAAAAGTGTCAATATACCGGCACCTCTTTTAGGGGGTCGGGCTGACTTTTTTTCCTCTGCTCAACAGGGTGGGGGGAGAGGAGGCATCGCCCAAGCGCCCCTTATTGACCGGCCACCACTGCTGACACCATTTCTTGTGATTGTGATTCTTTAGTCTAGAAAAAGGCATGTGTTGTCAGTCCACAACAGCAAACTTGGAGATTAGTGTATTTCTGTCAGATCAACGGGTATTTTTCTGTACTTGCAGGGTCTTTATAGTGGAACCTCAGACCAGCACTATTATGGTTACACCCCCACTCTTCTGCACCAGTGCGGGACCCAGAAAGGACCTGTGGCCCATCTGCACACACACACTCTGCCTGTTTTTTTTTTTGTTTTTGTTTTTTTTTTAGCTGCCCTGGCATACACTTTAACATTGGAAAATGTGTTTTTGATTGTTATCCACTGCACCGTTTTCTTGGTAGTTGGTCTCTTGTGTGCGAATTATAGAGGAAGTAAAAGCACGACTCTTGCTAATAGGGACCAATCAGCATTAGTTGCCAGTAGACAGCAACATTTCCTACTGTTTTTATAAGATTCAAGTGCTTGTGAAGATATCTTCTGGTTTCAGTAAGCAGGTAAGTAGTACAGCGGCTTGTTGGTAATAGGAGGTTAACCAGCTTCTGGAACATGCTTATTGAATAAAATGTTGCGTCCCTGGCCAACTGTTTTTGGTAGAGGAAGAGTACCATTAAGTCTGCCTTTTTTAACTTCTTTTTTTTCTTTTAATTTATTATTATTTTTTAACATTTAACAAATCTGCCTCTTTTGCTAAATAAATACTTTCTATTAGGTTTGTTTTGAACTTTCTTTCTGCCAGTCTGAGGTTTTTTTCGTGCTCTTAAACTCATAATGAAAATACTGCCCCCCTGAGCCCTATTCAAACCCTTAGGACTCATTTACACATGTTTTGCCCACTAAAGAGCAATATGTGATGAATCGCTTTTCAGAGGGTGTTTGACAGGAAGTGAGGAATTATTATGTTGCCTCCTTGCTGTCTATTTAAACCCCTGAAAACCTGCACCATCATTAATGAATAGCGTGCAGTTGGAGGGTGGTACTCAGGGCTGCACTGGGAAAAAAAACCAGCCCTGGAAATAATTTCATACCAGCCCCATAGAATTATTATACCAGCCCGACAGCATAACGTCAGACATACAAGAGATCAATGCAGCCTCGCCATGCCCATCAAATAAAGCCTACCTGTGCCCACCAAATGCAAGCTCATCAGTGCCCATCAGTGCAGCCTACCAGTGCCCGCCTATGCCACCTACGAGTGCTCATCATTGCAACTTACGAGTGCTCATTAATGCAGCCTACCAGTACCCATCAATTCCGCCTGCCAGTGCCCATCAGTGCATCCTATCAGTGCCCATCAATGCCACCTGCCAGTGCCTATCAATGCAGCATGCTAGTGCCCATCAATGCAGCCTGCCAGTACCCAGCAATGCAACCTGCCAGCCCAGTACCCAGCAAGGCAGCCTGCCAGTGCCAACCAATGCAGCCTGCCAGTGCCCATCAATGCCGCCTGCCAGTGCCCATCAATGTAGCCAGCCAGTGCCCATCAGTGCAGCCTACCAGTGCCCATCAGTGGAGCCTGCCACTGCCCATCAATGCAACCTACCAGTGCCCAGCAATGCAGCCTACCAGTGCCAACCAATGCAGCCTGCCAGTGCCCATCAATGCTGCCTGACAGTGCCAATCAATGCCGCCTGCCAGTGCCCATCAATGCAGCCTACCAGCCCAGTACCCAGCAATGCAGCCTGCCAGCCCAGTACCCAGCAATGCATCCTGCTAGCCCAGTACCCAGCAATGCATCCTGCCAGTGCCCACATGAACCACACACAGTGGCTATCTCCCTCACTGTCACATAGATGTGACACTGATCCAATGAGATCAGTGTCACATCTATCATAGGAGCCACTGGTCTACTCGGGGGTGGGACTTTAATACAGCGCCGCTTAACGCTTCACAACAAAGCTCCGTGACAGTGAGGGAGATAACCACTGGAGAGGGGGGAGGGAGAGGAGGACACTTCCGCGCCCGGGATCGGCCCTGCTGCAGCCGCAGCTCAAAGCGGCCCCAGAGCAAGTGGCCTACCGGGAAATATTCCGGTGGCCCAGTACGACACTGGCGGTACTGCCTGCCAAACGTGTCGGCTGATCATTTTTATGGTTGCAGCATGTGTACACGCCCATCTGCTGCCTTTGTAGCTTAGGGGAAGTAGTTGGGGGGCTCTAATGTGTGTTTTTACCTGCCCCCAACTGCAAGTGTAAACTAAGTCTTAATATATTTAATGAGGTTGTAAGGCCCGCTTGGTCATTTTTGCCTACAGGTAAACCTATAATAAAGCTTATCTGTAGGTAAAATAAATATCTCCTAAACCTGCACAGTTTAGGAGATATTCACCCTGCATGCAGCCTTTGACGTCAGCGGCGCATTCGCTCTGAAGGTCCGGTGAATCATGCCAGAACTTACCGGAACGGAGGACTTCCGCACGCATGCCCGGGAGTGACGTCATCGCGGCTCTGGCCACTCGCAGCTTCCTCAGCGGTGACCGGGCATGCTGCAGGTGCTTTGTTCTAAGGTAAGTATTTCATAATGTGCTAGTATGCGATGCATGCTAGCACATTATGCTATTGTCTTGCAGGGTTTTGTTTTTGTTGTTTTTTTTTCAACAATTTACTACCGATTTAAAGGTTTAAATCATGTTCCCTCTGTCCTTTTGGAAAATAAACTAAATTCAATGCAATAGTTTGATGAATTGTATCTGCCTTCCATTAATTATAGTCCAGAGTGGACACAAGATAAAAACGGAAGCTTGATTGCCACCTAGTGGCCTTTTGTTAGTACCACATTCCAAAAAAAGCAAGTGGTCCTAAAGGCTTAAAGCAGTATTAAAGTACAAAGCAGACATTTATCACATTGCAGCGTATCAATTCTTAGAAGTGATGAATGCATTTGTTTTATAGGCTTTGCTTTTTCTATTTTCAACTGGTATCCCAAAAGGAAAAAACTGCTGTAGCTGATTATAAAGTGTGAGCTGAAGTTTGGTTCAATTTGTTAACATTGTCACACTAGTACAGGAGGTGTGTTATTGGCCAGATCACCAGGTGGCGCTTCAAGTTTTTTTTTTTCACAAATCTTACAGCATCGGCTACTCCCAAGTGCTGTGCTTGAAAGCATATTTTTAATCATCGTGCAGCTACATTAGTAAATACATAGGAAGGCATATTATATTTACTTGCTTTACTCTTTTTTTTTTTTAGATTTCTTCAGTTGCTTCCTGGTTTCTGGCCTAGGTCAAAATGATGCTATACATGCTAGGAGTCGTCATGGGCATTTTTTTCTTTCACCTGGAGGAGAGGCTAAGCGCACCTTCTCTTCTGCATGTCTGAGCTAATGGCAGGCGGATTCCAGGAAGTAAATGCTATATGCTATATATCTGCCTTTACTCAAGATGGCCCCAGCTAGAAAATGCTAGGGGGGGGGGGGGATCTAAGTGATTTATCAGCAAAATAAAGCATGGAGACATGGATAGATGGGTTATTTTGGTATGAATTTTAAAATGAATTAAATAGCAGTTTGTGGTGCTCAGATACAGTTTAGTTCTGCTTTAAGAGGCATTTGATTGATAAACTTTGTGTATCTCACTCAGGCATATTGCATTACAGAGCCAGACTGTCACTTGTGATATATTCCTATATTGCTGCATTCTCCATGGTATGTGACAGTCCCTGCAGAGACCAGAGCTAGGCAATATAAGGGTTTAAGGGTGTGTTTGAGCTTTGGGGTGCATACCCTAATACAATAGACTGCGCACGTCTATGGCCTTAGGGTGCACTTTTGTGAATGCACCCTGTGAACTTTACCATCATTAGCTGCACATAGGCAGCCTCATTGAAAGCAATGAGAGCCTGCCGGATCTCGCAGCTCGGATGTACTCGCTCAAACAGCAATGTGAGTGATTGGTCCTGAACACAGATATTCTGCGTCCAGGGCCGATTAGCTGCAAAAGCTGTCAATAGGGCTGCCTACTCGCAGTTAATCGCTGGAACCTTCGATGGAGCTCTTGCAGGTGATCGCACACAGGGTGCATTTGCAAGTGTGAATGGACCATAAGGGCATACATGTGCGGGCAGCCTATTGCATTCGGGTGTGCACCCCAAACAGGGGCAGCCGGTCTATAAGTGGCGCTTGGGCGCCGCCTCCCTGCTGGCTAGGAAGAAAAAAAAAAGTCAGCCCGGCCCCTACAGGTGGCGCCGGTATATTGACTCTCTTTTTTTTTTTTTTTTTTTTTCGGCTCCTTGGCTGTCACCAGCCAAGTAGTGAGCCTATTGGTCAGCCATTAAAAACTATGGATGTGCGCTGAACAGGCACACACACATAGTCTGATTGGCTGCCCTGAGCCTGTGGCTCAGTGTGATTGAATGGCTGCATGGATGCAGTGGGCGGGTCACTGTGGCGGCGGCCGTGACTCCCGCGTAGACTCTGACCAGTGACTGCATGACCGTGCCACGACGAGCGACGGACTGATGGGGACAGGCTCCAGCCTGCTGTCCGCATTCCGATCTCTGCACACTGATAGCCCACTTGTCCGCATGCCGATCTCTGCACACTCCTGCCTGCCTGCCTATTAGATGGGGTAAGTGCGGGACTTGTTCCGACTTCGGGGGGGGGGTCTCTGTAATGTACCCCACCTGTAATATTGGCTTCAAAGTACCCCACCTGTGATACTGGCTGCAAAATACCCCACCTGTGATATTGGCTGCAAAGTACCCCCACCTGTTATATTGGCTGCAATTTACCCCCACCTGTGATATTGGCTGCAATTTACCCCACCTCTGTTATTGGCTGCACTATACCCCCACCTTTGTTATTGGCTGCCATTTAACACACCTGTGATACTGGCTGTTATATACCCCACCTGTGATGATGGGGCTCTATACTGTGTCCTGTGACACTGGCTGCTATATACCCCACCTGTGATGCTGGGCTGTATACTGTGTCCTGTGATGCTGAGCTGTATACTGTGTCCTGTGATGCTGAGCTGTATACTGTGTCCTGTGATGCTGTGGTTGTATACTGTGTCCTGTGATGCTGAGTTGTATACTGTGTCCTGTGGTGCTGAGCTGTATACTGTCTCCTGTGATGCTGAGCTGTATACTGTGTCCTGTGATGCTGGGCTGTATACTGTGTCCTGTGGTGCTGAGCTGTATACTGTGTCCTGTGATGCTGAGCTGTATACTGTGTCCTGTGATGCTGTGGTTGTATACTGTGTCCTGTGATGCTGAGTTGTATACTGTGTCCTGTGGTGCTGAGCTGTATACTGTGTCCTGTGATGCTGGGCTGTATACTGTGTCCTGTGGTGCTGAGCTGTATACTGTGTCCTGTGATGCTGAGCTGTATACTGTGTCCTGTGATGCTGAGCTGTATACTGTGTCCTGTGATGCTGAGCTGTATATTGTGTCCTGTGATGCTGGGCTGTATACTGTGCCCTTTGATGCTGAGCTGTGTACTCCTGTCACAATATGAGGAATACAGGGGATGGAGTGGGTGGATTCTATAAGGGGTGGGGCGTATTAGAAGCAGGGGGGGGGGTCAAAAAGGAAGGGGCGGGGCCTGGCACCCCCCATCCCCCCCATTCAAAAACTTCACCAGCCGCCGCTGACCCCAAAGCTCAAACACACAGGCATATGTGTGTTTGTTTGTGTATCTGTGTATATATATATATGGTCGAAGCCATTTATTATCAATCAACTGTGTTTACTCTTTTTAAATCATAATGACAACAGAAACTACCCAAATGACCCTGATCAAAAGTTTGCATACCCTGGTGATTTTGGCCTGATAGCATGTATACAAGTTAACACAAAGGGGTTTGAATGGCTATAAAAGGTAACCATCCTCACCTGTGATCTGTTTGCTTGTAATTAGTGCGAGTGTATAAAAGGTCAATGAGTTTCTGGACTCCTGACAGACCCTTGAATCTTTCATCCAGTGCTGTACTGACATTTCTGGATTCTGGGCAAAGCAAAAGAATTGTCAAAGGATTTGTGGGACAACGTAGTTGAACTGTATAAAACAGGAAAGGGGTATAAAAAGATATCCAAGGAATTGAGAATGCCAATCAGCAGTGTTCAAACTCTAATCAAGAAGTGGAAAATGAGGGGTTCTGTTGAAACCAAACCACGGCCAGGTAGACCAACTAAAATTTCAGCCACAACTGCCAGGATGCAAAGAAAGACCCACAAATTACTTTAGGACTCTCTGAAAACATGTGCTGTGGCTGTTCCAAGATGCACAATAAGGAGGTACTTGAATAAAGATAGGCTCCATGGTCGAGTCGCCAGAAGAAAGCCATTACTACCCAAATGCCACAAAGTATACAATACGCCACAATATGCCAAACAGCACAGAGAAGCCTCAAACCTTCTGGCATAAAGTCATTCGGAGTGATGAGACCAAAATTTAGCATTTTTGTGTCCACAACCATAAACGTTACATTTGGAGAGGAGTCAACAAGGCCTGTGAAACATGGAGGTGGATTGCTGATGTTTTGGGGATGTGTGAGCTACAAAGGCACAGGAAATTTGGTCAAAATTGATGGCAAGATGAATGCAGTATGTTATCAAAAAATACTGGAGGAACATTTGCATTCATCAGCCAGGAAGCTGCGCATGGGAAGTACTTGGACATTCCAGCATGACAATGATCCAAAACACAAGGCCAGGTCGATATATATAGTGCCCCCACCTGTGATACTGGCTGCAAAAGTGCCCCTACCTGTGTTACTGGCTGAAAAAGTGCCTCCACCTGTGTTATTGGCTGAAAAAGTGCCCCCACCTGTGATACTGGCTGCAAAAGTGCCCCCACCTGTGATACTGGCTGCAAAAGTGCCCCCACCTGTGATACTGGCTGCAAAAGTGCCCCCACCTGTGTTATTGGCTGCAATTTACCCCCACCTGTGATACTGGCTTCAATTTACCCCCACCTGTGATATTGGCTGCAATTTACCCCACCTGTGATATTGGCTGCAATTTACCCCCACCTGTGATACTGGCTGCTATATACCCCCACCTGTGATGCTGAGCTGTATACTGTGTCCTGTGATGCTGAGCTGTATACTGTGTCCTGTGATGCTGAGCTGTATACTGTGTCCTGTGATGCTGGGGCTGTATACTCCTGACACAATATGTGAAATACAGGGGACTGAGTGGGTGGATTCTATAAGGGGTGTGGCTTATTAGAAGTAGGAGGGGTCAAAAAGGAAGGGCGGGGTCTGGCACCCCCCATCCTAAAACTTCACCAGCTGCCACTGTCAGGGCCTCAAGAAATGAGATGGGCCATCAGTACATCAGGTGTGATCAATTTTCAGTGATTGGCACCATAGCTTGTAGACTCTATAACTTTCACACGGACCAACTAATATACACTTATTTGGGTTATTTCTACCAAAGAGAGGTAGCAGTATGTGTTTTGGCTCAAATTTATGAACAAAAATTACTTATTTGCAAAATTTTATCATATAAACTAAAAAAAAGTGTTTTTTTTAATTCAAACTTTTCACTCTTTTTTTTCACTTATGTCACAAAAAATAAAAAACCCAGAGGTGATTTAATACCACCAAAAGAAAGCTACATTTGTGAAAAAAAAATGATGAAAATTTTGTTTGGGTACAGTGTTGCATGACTGAGTAATTGGCATTCAAAGTGTGAGAGCGCTGAAAGCTGAAAATTGGTCTGGACAGGAAGGGTGTATAAGTGTCCTGTATTGAAGTGGTTAAAGATATCTGTTATTTACTGTATATACATATATCACAGGAGGTATATGTATTTATGTGCCTTCATTTACAAATCTTTTGGCAGATAAAACAGTTTCCACATATATGACTTAACTTGGCAGGTAAGCCTTTCTGCTGCAATTTATTATTGCTTTTTTGCTACTTTGAGAAGCCTTGTAACTTCGAACTAAAAACAAGCTGTCAATTTTTCCCCTATCTGTCTAACAAGCACTATGTATCATCCAGGCACATTACAGTATTTGGTCATTAGATCTATTTTCTTTTTTTGCAAAGGTAGCAATTTCAGCTGAATGGGCCAATCTCCAGCTGTTTACACACATCTTTGATACATCAGTATATATGAGTATCTTGTGACAGCAGTAAGATAGCGATCCCAAACTGCTGACAGTTACTGCGACTGTTCAAAACACTAACTGCTTAAACAGGAACAAAGCATCACTATAGCAAGTGGACACGGCAGGAGCAATGCTGCAGATATCAATCAGATGTGTCAAAGAGATGCCTGTACAATAGTTTGTGGGAGTAGGTGTGCTGGGCACTAAGATGATGTGTCGAGCGGAGCTTATAAAATGGTAATGATCTGTAGAGAAAACAACAACACTTGGGAAAAGAGAAAAAACGCAGTGGAAAATGTCGGAAACTAAAAAAAAAGGCCTTTATAAAAATGTGTGTATAGATAAAAAACACAAACCAGGGGGGGCGGGGGTCGCTACCCCAATTAATAATAAAAGGTATGCTAAACATAGCAACATAGCATTCCTTTCCCGAAGACGCGATTAATGCGGAATGCAATAAAACAGAACCGCCTCGCCGCATCTGGTTACACCTTCTATCAGCTTCCGCCCAATGGATCGCACGATGACCCGCTAGCCACGGGGATACGTATCTTTGCATCTAAGCGAGTAGAGCTTTATGTGTTGGTGTCCCACAGACATCCACACAATGTGAGTACCATTTTATCTTGTATTTTAACTGTTTTAAATAAACATACTGCACTATGATCTACCCTTGGGATTGTCTTTCTTCATGTACTGTGGCTTAAGAGGTGATTCCACAGAAGATCCATAGTGGGGCACACCAGAGGAACAGAGTGGAGAGGAGCGGATCACCAGAGAGGAATTTTGTCTTATAGCGTGTGGGCTGCTCTGCCAGCCACGTTTGTCTGGTAAGCGCATACTACACTTGGGGTGTGGAGAGAGCACTTACCATTGATTTAAAGTGGATGTAAACCCCATTCATGAAATCTGACCTATGCACATATATAATGTTTACTTATCTCTCTCCAAAGCCCTATGTCACGTGTCTTTCTGCTGCTCTGTTCCTCTGTTATCAGCAACTTCTGACAAGCTCTCTGACACAGGAGATAAAAGCATCCATTGCCGCGGCATAGTTGGTCTGTACCTTTAGCAGAGAAACAGCCCCAAAGCATCATGTTTCCTCCTCCATGCTTGACTGTAGGGATGGTATTCTTAGGGTCATAGTTAGCTTTTTTCCTTCCTCCAATCACGGCGAGTCGAGTTAATGCCAAAGAGCTCAATTTTGGTCTCACCTGACCACAGCACTTTCTCCCAATCCTTCTCTAAATCATTTAGATGTTCATTGGCATGACTCTACATGTGCCTTCTTGAGGAGGGGACTCGCTATGTTTGGAGGAAGAAAAATGCTGACTATGACCCTAAGAACACCATCCCTACAGTCAAGCACAGTGGTGGAAACATTATGCTTTGGGGCTGTTTCTCTGCTAAAGGTACAGGTCAACTCTGCCGCATTGAGGGGCTAATGGATGGGGGCCATGTATTGTAAAATATTGGATGAGAACCCTTTTCCCTCAGCCAGGCCTCATTTACACTGCTGCTGGTAAACGGACATTTAGAGGCATTTGGGCGTTTTTTTCAGCTGCCCCTGAACTCATCAAATGTTATCTTATCAGTACATTTACACAGGGTTGTTTAAGGTCGTTACCAGGCAGTTGAGTTTAGAGGCTTTTTTGGAACGCAAAAAAATGGGTTCAGACGCCAGTTCAGAGGCATTTGAAATTCCAAACAGCTTGTAAACACGCCTAAACGCAGTAATACGCGTCTGGGAGCATTTCGTTTACAGACGTTTCCATTTAACCACTTCAGTTTTTGCGATTCGGCACTGCGTCCTTTTAACTGACAATTGCGCGGTCGTGCGACGTTGTACCCAAACTAAATTTGCATCCTTTTTTCATTTCTGATCACCACTATAAACAAAAAAAGAGCGACAATTTTGCAAAAAAAAAAAAAACAATATTTCTTACTTTTTGCTAAAATACAAATCCAAAAAAATATAAAAAAAAATGTATTCATCGGTTTTGGCCGATTTATATTCTTCCTCATATTTGTGATAAAAAAAATATCGCAATCGGCATTCATTGATTGGTTTTCGCAAAAGTTGCCACGTGTACAAACCATAAGAATTCATTTCTGGTGTTTTTACAATTTTTTACTGGTAATGGCGGCGGCCTCAATTTTTATCGGGACTTTGATATTGGGGTGGACATGTCGGAAATTTTTGACACGTTTTTGGAACCAATGACATTTATACAGTGATCAGAAATTTAAATATCCACTGATTACCGTATAAATGTCATTGGCAGTGAAGGGTTAAACCTGCAGGGGCAATGAAGGGGTTAACTGTGTTCCCTGGGCGTGTTCTAACTGTGAGGGGGCTGGGCTACCATGGGCATAAGAGATCTAACTGATCCTAGTGACAGGGATTGTAGTTCTTTTAAATGCCCACTGACAGATTCTCTCTCTCTGCCTGGTCATTGCGGCTCACCGGCGGACATCAGGTCCACTCGAGCTGCGGGCACACTCCTGAAGAGTGCGGCGGGCACGCGCGAGCCGTCGTTTATGGACGCCGATTTTGCATAATAGGGCCACACTGCAGCAGTAAATGTACACAAGCCGGTATGTAACCAGTTAAAAAAAAAAAAATAGGATTTTTTGATTTACCATAAAATCCTTTTCTCTGAGTTCATTGACAGACGCAGCCTCTTATTCTTGACCTATGGGATTTATGCACCTTTCACTAGGAGTGGACTAGGCAGAACGAAGTTCAGCTCAAAGCAGACACAGCCCCTCCCAGGGGGCAGTCCTCACTTGGCATAACCCCTCCTGCCCTGCTCAGCAAGCCAGTTCGTAACAAGCAGTACAAACTCAAACAAATAGGGATGGGTGCTGCGTCTGTCAATGAACTCAGAGAAAAGGATTTTACGGTAAGTCAAAAAATCCTATTTTCTCTTTCGTTCATTGACAGACGCAGCCTCTTATTCTTGACGTGTGGGGATACCAAACCAAAGCAGTGTCACAACGAGGGGTGGGCAACAACAACAACAGTACCCAACCGAAGAGTTCTCCGGGAGGTGCCAGACATGCCTCACCCCACTGCCTGCAAAATATTGCGGCCAAAAGCAGCATCCGCAGACGCTGCAAGAACAACTCTGTAAAATTTTGACAAAGTGTGCACCGAGGCCCAAGTGGCCGCCTTGCACACCTTAGAAACCGACGCTTGATGTCGGAAAGCCCAGGAGTACTAATCGCCCTGGTAGAATGAGCCGTGACCGGAAGGGGGGGGCTCCTGGCCCCGAACAGCATACGCCCGTGTCACCGTCTGTCGTATTCAACGGGAAATAGTGGCCGACGAGGCCGCCATCCCCTTGCGCGGACTATCCACCGCAACAAAACAGCGTATCCGGCTTTCGAAAAGAGGCCGTGGCCACCAGATACACCCGCAGAGCCCTAACCACACCCAGGGAGTGCAAAGCAACCTCCTTAGGATGAGAAGGGGTGCAGACACAGCGAGGAAGGACAAAGTCCTCATTGATGTGAAAAGAAGAGACCACCTTCGGTAAGAAGGAAATAGAAGGGGTGCAAAACCGCCTTATCCCTATGTAGGCCCAAGTATGGGGACCTACAGGACAGAGCCGCCAGCACAGACACCCGCCTAGCGGATGTAATAGCTACCCAGAAAGCCACTTTCTGCAAAGGCAGCTGCAGGGGATTTTTCCCTGATATTTTCGAAAGGCGGCTTCTGAAGCACTGAGAGGACCAGATTAAGGTCCCAAGGCACCAAAGGCGACCGTACCTGGGGAGCGACATAACGCACCCCCTGGACAAAGGTATGAATCAATGAATGCCTCGCCAAAAGACGCTGAAAAAGAAACGCCAGGGCAGAAATCTGTCTCTTAGGCGTGCTCAATGCCAACTTGTGCTCTAGGCCTTGCTAAAGGAAGGCCAGCACCCGAGCCACGGAGAAAGAACGGGGGCTCAATCCTCCGCCTCACACCAGTCAATGGAAGCCTTCCAGGTGCGGTGAGAAATCTTACCATACGCTCCTTGAGCATAGCGGGGATCACTGAACCAGAGAGTCCCCAATCCATTAACACCTGGGATTCAATAGCCAGGCCGTCAAAGCCAGTGAGGATAAAGCCGGGTGCAAGATGGGGCCCTGGGAAGCAGATCCTCGAGAAGCGGGAGACGCCAGGGAAATTCACCACCATCGCACCATGTCGGCGCACCCGGGCCTCTGGGTCCAATCTGGTGCCAGGAGAATGGCCAGTATTTCCTCTGCTTCTATCCAGCGCATAGGCGCGGGAGCAGCAGAATGAGAAGGAACAAAGCATAGGTGAACCGAGGCAGGTCCATCGAGCCGCAAGGGTCAGCTCACGAAGGTCTGTACCTTCCGAGTCCGCCGGGGTGCCAGCTGAACCACGACGGGCGTACCCTACTGCAGACATATCTGCCGGAACACAGTCGGATTCAGGGACCATCCCCCCTGAATAAACCGCACACCACCAGGGCTGCACTAGCCAACTCTCGAAGCCTGAAATGTAAACGGCGGAGATCACCCAGCACGTGAAGTTCTGCCCACCGCAGAACGAAACCCACCGTCAAAGCAGCAGCTAAGCATCTTGTCCCGCCCTGCTACTCCACATATGCCACGGCCGTGGCAACAACCGACTGAGCTCAGACAGGACAAAAACTACAGCCTCCCCGACCAGCGGGAGGCAAAGCCAGATGGCCCGATGATCAGGAAATGCATCTGGAAACGAGACTCCTCCTGGGACCAGCGACCCCAGGTCGCCAACACCCCGGGACTTCAGCCAGGCAGACTAGCGCCTGTAGCGACCACTGTCCAAAAACAGGGAAGGAAACAACTTCCCCAAATGCAGGGCCGGGCCCACAACCACCATAGTAGTGAGGATCCGGCCTGGCGGTCCCACCTGATCAACTGAACCAGGGATGAGGGGGACTTGTCCCACTGCAGAGAAACACCTCTCGCTGCCGAGCAGCAGTGTGACACTGCGTAAACGGGACCGCTGCTAGCAGCCCCAGGAGCCACCTGCAAGGAGGCAGGGGGAACCACTTTAAGGACAGCGGGGACCGACCCGCCCACCAAGGTGTCTGTGCTTGGTCATAGGGAGGAAAAGACCTCCATCTGGACTGAGTCTCGGATGAGACCCAGAGCCTCCAAACGGTGCGACTGAACCGACACCGATTTCAGGAAAAGTAGCACCCAGCTGGACTCCCACGGCGTGCACCTGGCGATTGCCACCTCGGCCCTCAGGGCTGGAGCCGACTCCGCCCGCTAGGGCAGGTCGGCCAGATCCACCTGATGCCCCTCAGCCTCACCGAGCCAGAACCGGGGCTGCCATCCGGCGTGGACCCAAGGCACAGAAATCAGGCAAAACGGGGAGAGCCATAACCGTGTAGTGAAGCTCCAATATCGGAAAGGCGCAGGAAACGCCGACGTAGGGCACACAGGGTGATACGCGGATGCACCACTGCCCTGTCGAGATAAATCAGGAAGAGACCCTGATGCGCCACCATCATGGTGGCCAGACCTCCTACCACAAGCAGGACGTAGGAAATCATGGTACGCCCCGAGGACGGGACAAGGGTATCCACCCCTTGACAAAGCCGGTTCCTAGCCAGGCCTGCGGTATGCCCGGGGGGACGGGAAAAAAATCCCATTTTATACCCAGACAAAATCACCCAACAGACTGAAATTCAGAAGGTCATAGAACGCAGGCATCTCCCTACCCAAACCATGGGTAGGGGCAACCCTTCACACTGAGAAGGACTTGTCTCCTGGCCTGTCGCACCTATGCTGCCAGGGACACTTCCACCCACCTGCAGGATCCCTAACGGGCAGGGAGCCCCAGCCCTATGGCTGAAGGAATGGAGGAAAGGAGGCCTCTACTGGGCGGCCAAGGAGTGACCTGTGCCATGGGACTCCCTACCTCCTGGCTCCAACGTGGCTCCAAGAGCCACCTAGTTGAGAAGGGAAAACTGCCAGGACCTGCCTGAACAACAGGACCCTAGCAAAGCAGACATCTAAGCCCTGAAGGAGCCGGCCAGCGCGCCCCCACCATGCAGGAGGAAGCGCATAAGCAGCTCCACGGTGCGAAAGCTTAGCCCGTTCGGAGAGCGTGTACAACACCCGTGTGGAACCAACACCAGGTGAAAGCTGGCCCTGCCAGAATCACCCAGACCGGGCAGTAGACTCGGTGCTCCTGTCAGCCGGGCCTAAGGACGGCGTGCCACTAAGGATGGCGATCAGTGTCTGCATGGTATTCAACATACAGTGCCAACTTGCAACAGGGGGCACCTGGGAATCAAACCCACGGAGTTAACTGAGGAAGGTAGATGATCCAACCGCTACCTGCCCAGCTGAGCCCCCGAGCTCGTGGTCACCACGAACAGGCGGAACATAGTGGTACCACCATGGGCCGCCATACAGAAAGAAAGGGGGGCTGAGACCACTCCCAGTCCCCACAGCTGCACTCCAAGTAGGACACCTGGGGCGCTGTCCGGTGCCGTCTCGTGCACCGCAGCAGCCATGGCACAGCCCACCATACTATCCGGGGAACACTGGGACACCATCTCAAGGGGGGGGTTGGGGGGGGCCCGTCCTAGGAGGGCCCCCGTCCTAGGAGGGCCCCCGTCAGGGTCCGACTCATGCCAGAGGCAGGAGGGGGGTACAGCCCGCCATACGCCCAATACCCTGCCTGGGAAACCCAGGACCCCAAGACCGCCTCGCAGTCCCTAAGCGCCATGGAGGGGTCAAGTGGGATGGCACCCGCATTGGCTGCCAACGCAACCCACCCTTGTAACCTGGCCCGCAAACTGGGACCTGTAGTACCAGGAGCCCAGGCATCCCCCACCAAGTCTGTGCAGGACTCCCATGGGAAGGTGACCCCTGGGGGACTTACCACCTGCCTGCTCTACCGCTGCTGCCCATCGCTGCGTATATGCCTTTTTTCCTGCGCGCCAAGGCAGGCCTGCGCCCACCAAACCTTCCCCACATGTCATGCAGAGACAGGGCTGAGGCCAGTAACAGCTACAGTGCGGGGGGTAAACCAGCGTCAGAAGGCCAGGGAACCGCCCCCACACACATACAGGATGTACTGAATGCATGGGCCACCGCAAGATGGCCGCCATGCACACTAGAGGCCAAAACACATGGCCGGCCACAACAAAATGGCAGCCGCGATCAGCAATAGAGGCGAACATGCGGCTGGCTATGGGAAAATGGCGGCCGGACCACCGCAAAATGGCGCCGGCCGCGGCCACCGATCATGCGGCCAGCTGCCGAAGGTAAGGGGTGCCACTAAGGGCCCCCATGTTCCGGAGGGGGTGGGATGGAGAGAGCAATGGCCATGCAGCACGGGGGGAGGGGGGGAGCAAAGAAAGAGGGAAACCAGCCCGCCGGCCTAACACCCCGGGGGGGTGAGGGGGAACCCGCCTGCCCATCCCACGCCCCCAGGGGAGCGGGGGGGCGTACTTACCCATCCAGACGGGCATAGCAGGTTGCCATCCGAGACAGACCTGCCACCCCGCCGATTCGGGGGGGAGCTGCCGACCATGCGACACACGCGAGCACGATGACGCGGTCCTAGGTGTGCTGGCGGGACGTTTAACCCACCGGCCGCCTCGCACTGAGCGAGGCCTGACGTGGCCGACCCTGCGTACAGCTATGGGTCGGCTCGCATCCGTTGGCCACGCTGGGGAGACTCCCTGGATCTAGGATATCCAGCCTGTCACCCAGCCAGCTACTTGATTGTAATCTTCATCAGAATTCTTGAAAAAAGAAAAAATGAAAAAAAGAATGGGGAACCGCAGATCCCAGCAGGGAGCCAGGTCCTACTCCTTGCACTAGGCAGAAAAAACTGGCTTGCTGAGCAGGGCAGGAGGGGTTATGCCAAGTGAGGACTGCGCCCTGGGAAGGGGCTGTGTCTGCTTTGAGCTGAACTTCGTTCTGCCTAGTCCACTCTTAGTGAAAGGTGCATAAACCCCACATGTCAAGAATAAGAGGCTGCGTCTGTCAATGAACGAAAGAGAATTTTTTTTTTTTTTTACAAAGACGCTCCTAGAC